>DWNE01008645.1:0-11394 GCA_018249875.1 Cecropterus toxeus | reverse complement strand
GATGTGCAGGTTTCCTCACGATGTTTTCCTTCACCGTAAAGCAGTGATAATTAAATCCTAATACGCACATAATTTTAGAAAAATTTGTGGTGCGTGCCTGGGATTCGAACCTCGGACCCTTGGTTGGGAGGCCGAGTTTCAGCCATTAGGCTATCATTGCTCCACATATAAGTATAGGTCATTATTATTATTTTTAATATAAGCTGAAGTGCGTGAAATTTATATTTATTATTTACATTTATTATTGCTGTGTTTTTGTCCAACGGAAACAGGAAACACATGATGCATCCTAACTTAATTCTCAGGGGTAATAAGACATGTGTGGCATATTTCCGGTAGCTATCGTATATTATTTAGATTTCGTAGTAGCTGTACAAGTAGGGTTCCTAACTTGTTTCTTAGGGATAACAAGAGATGCATGAGGAGGTTCCGGCAGCAGGCCTGCGTTCTTGAACTTATTTAGATTTTGTTACTGAACGTTGAAGCTAAATTAATACCAAAGCAGTGCCCAGTGCCAGTAAGTGTCCACTTGACATGTAGGTACGTAAGTGATTATCCCTTTAGTACCGTGACCAGAATAGGTCTACGGTATCCTCTGCCTGTCGTAGGAGGTGACTAAAAGGGGCTTCCGGGGTTGCGGGCGGCAAGAGTGGGACCTCGATCCCGAGAAGGGCGATGGCACATGTGGTCACATGCTATCGTAAACACCAGGAGATACGGTGAGCACTAATGCTAACGGGGAAAGAGCCAAAATGGGCATCGCGCTTGGAGGACTCCGATTGCGTTCCGTTGGATTTCGCAGTGTCCTCCACACAGCGCTGAACGCCACCTGAGGTCTAAATTTGAATACCCTTCCAGCTTAACAGCTTACCAGCGTTTATCACTGTTATTAGATAAAAACGTGTGTGCCGCTGGTACTGTCCGGGTCAAAATATAATGTAATCTACCATCTTTAGATCTACCTAAAAACATTTTTTTCAAATAGACGGCGTCCTCCCAAAAATATCGTATACGAACAACATATCCAATTAGGCCCGTAACGTCAAGTATCGTCCCTGAATTGATAGAGGTTAATTAAAATAAAACCTTTTTGCAACGTGCAAACTTGGATAATATTAATTACAAGACCTCTACAGCAGCTATTCCATTGTATATACTCATTATTTCTTTGCTTAGGATGTGCAAAATGAAACGGCAGAAAGTTCGGTAATTCAATATGGATCCCAGATATTGTGGTTCGCCACTTGTTGAATTGAACCCGCTTGTAAAGGGAACAAAAAGTATCAAAGTCGTACGAGTGAATTTCGCGACAGTAAATATGTTTAGGCGACATTATTCGTTAATTAAACGTGCGTAAACTTGCCGGCTGCTGAGTAATTTAATGAACCCGGCACGCTTTATTAGCTTTTATCATAAAGTAAGAATATATATTATATTTGTTTTAAAAAAATTAAGTCATATGCGCAGATGATACGTCTTGCGTTGTCTATTTTACAGTACAGTTATCACGGAACACAGAGCTTTTTCAAAATATAACATCATGTTATATTTTGAAAGGGCTCTGTGTTCCATGTCTGTGTACATCTTACGACATTAAAATCATGTTATTAACATGATTTAAATGTCGTAAGATGTAGCAAGTTTCAACAATCTTATCCCAATAATAAGATAAATTTCCAACAACACTTTATACATTAAACTGTTTGGGCTATAGAATGTCACATTTTGCCTACGACTCCTACCTACCACTGAAAGATATTTCATATTTCACTATAATACACACTTTTCCATTACCATTAAGTATTTTTAAAGATAATCTAGGGATGGTGAACAAAAGCATGATTGTGTATGCTTTATAACGAACAGTTAGAAAGTTGAATGATTAAAATAAGAGTTTGAGAAATCGTAATGGTTAATTGTGCCAAGTTGTCATCTTGTTGTCAATCATAATTAGCTTCATTATTTCGCTTACAATATTTGCAAAGACTTTGGAAACGGGGAGTGTGCAAAGCGAAAAGTTCCTACAATTCAAAGCTTTGTCTTGCCTCTTTCTTGTTTGAATACCCTAAGCGTTTATTGCAAAGAGACATCAGATAAGCGACTCTGATTTAAGATATGAGTAAATAATATTATCAGATCGGTTGAATTGTTAAGTCGCTTAAATTGAATTATTCCGAGAGATTCCCGTTTAGTTAGATCCTGTTTTGATTATTTGCCGTATTTCAGATCTTTTTACCGATTTCATTTAACTTTCCTTATTGGTTCTTATGCATTTGAGGGTCAAATCTTGCAACTGAATAAAAAAAAAAACAAAACCGAATAAGCTGAATATTTGCACACATATTTGATTTGGATGACAATGCACAATTTGCTTAGTGACGTCATACTAAATCGAACGTGATGGACGCTTTAGGCATGCGAGCGTATATTTCTAATTCTATGATATAAAGATCAAATGAAAGGATTTTTTTATCGGATTGAAGTAGCGAGGATGCAGTCCATCTGTAAGCAACTTTATATAGAACAAGGGTTTTATCTGAAGTCGATTACAGATGCGTTGCTGCTTCCGAGCCCCCAGAAGAAAGTGAGCCGATTCAGTGAGTGATTGATTTTGACTGCCCAAGATCTTCAATAATCTTTAGGCGGCAAAAACTTAAAATGCCGCCCCTGCCCACTTGAATTCCTTTTTACATTATTTCAGCCATCAAATATCCAATAATTGGTGGTCATTAAACGTATACGTGTCAAGAATTCCACTTCCTACTGACTAGGCGTCCCAATGGTCAAAGTTGAATCAATTACGATTTGCGCATACGTTTGCAAGGTTTGAAAGTTTAGTCTTAAACTGTATTCATGTACATTTGTTTCTTTAGCCCGTTCGTAAAATATCTTATTGTACCTATAGTTCTTATTTTTCTCATTGATAGAAATCGATGAGCATTGTTCGTACCAGAAAACATTAACTAATTAAAAACCTGCACATTGTGTCGATCATTCATTATTACGAAGTTTGAAATGGAAGGCAACAAACCACTCCATTATTGAAGCCATTGTAACGTGATGAAGTTATTGAGAAATTATTTGATATTTAGATTAAGTACTTGACAATGTATATTTTTTATAAAACAAGAATAAGTTAAGTTTAAGTAATAAATTCGTTCCAGGTTTTTAATAAGTCAAGGAAAGGCAAATTGCCTATAGAGAAATAATACTACTTAATAGATGGCGTTAGTAGTGTGACTGTGAGGTATGTGGGTGTGGGAATGTACCACCACTTCGTTTATTTCTAGGGTTCAGTCTAGTATTTCGTTGGAAAAGGTATGGGTGCTGACGTATTGGGTTAAGAGACAATCATCTTACGCCTCAGGAGTGAAGCATCTGTAATAGACTTCAGATGGAAAATATGGTCTACATGGTCATACTAATGGACGGTCGCTTACTATCAGGTGGATTGCATGTTCGCTAGTCGTTAACTGTAAAAGTTACTGAGTTATAGTTTTACAAAAACGAAATAACTAACGTCCTTCTGAGGAAGTAAAGTATATCAAAGAAAAATCACGGACATTGTTTATGAAATTCGATACATCGAGATAATAAGACAGTATATAGACAGTAGTATACAATTGACATACTACATACGTGCCTTACAAATTCATTTACAAGCAGTTAATCTAGTCGTATATTCAATAATAAACAATTACTTAGTAATGTCGACACAATTGTAATAGCAGTCATATCGAAAAGTAAATGTTCTTTATCGCTTTGTCCACGACTGCACCTTTGCCGCTGAGGCAAACTATTTGCAATATTGACTTTACAGTGCTTTGTGTTTTAGTAAACCTATTTCGCAGAAGAGTGGCTCGAGAAAGCATTTCGACGAAATGCTTTTACGTGTTTACCTAAAACCTACATACAAGATATTAAATTTAGTATAACGACATAATATGTAATTTTGCATTTTATCTACTTTAATCATAAAAAATCATAAATAAGTGAATTTTAATAAAGTATTTGTCTGTAGCCTTAATCTCGTTTTGAATTATTTTTTTAATCTTCATTACGAAATTGCAATAGTGAGAAAAATAGTGCATAGTTTTAATGAATTCAATCGGCCGCGTACGACGCTCGAATATCGATATCGTACGCACATACACTCGTATACTCGTATTATAGAAAGATGCACACAGAGAGACAAACTTAGATGAAGGAGACATTACTCTATTTCGTGATGTGACCATTTAGGTAATCCACACATTATGTTTACAGACATGGAACGTATAATAACATAATATTTTTCTATAGAATATTATTGAGAGGTACCAGCCGTGTTTGTCAGTATTTGTGCGGTCGCGTTTTGACAGATATAAATAAGTTAATATGGTCACATCACAAAATAGCGTTGTCTTCATGCGACTTCATCTTTGTGTGTGCATCTTTTTTAATATGAGTATGTAAAGATTTGAAACGAAGAGTGTAATAAGTTTATTAGCTCTCCATTATGTTACAATAAATAATCAACATACAACCGTTTGTAGGCGAAATTTAAATTTAAAAAATACTTGTATTGTTAAATCACTCGTATGTAATCAATTGTGCTTAAACAAATATCTTTGCAAACTCACAAATGCAATCTGATGGATTTACTGAATGTTATTTTCATTTAATGGAATTTTCAGTTGAAATTGGAATATCGTCGAGTTTTATAAAAGCAAATCAAATGGGCACTTTCCAGGAAGCGGGAAGCAATCTGGATCAGAAAGCGTTGACCCTTTCAATTTACTTGTAGCTGGTTTGTTAGCTTAATTGGACTTTGAAAATTGGTATCGCTGGTTAGGAAACTGAACAGCATGTTGGTATTGTACACCCTCTATTACGGACTAGACCCGATTTATAGTCCACTCAAATAAGGTCTGAAATCAAAATTTAACACTCAATTTTGCATTTTTGATATAATGTAGTTCTAATGATACAAAACGTTTTTGTATCATTAGAACTACATAATATCAAAAATGCAAAGTTGAGTGTCAAATTTTGATTTCAGACCTTATTTGACTGGACTATACAAAGTGTAAGATCCTTAGAATTCTTATATAATTAGTAGGCATTATTAAGGGTAGCTTGTCTTGTCAACATCTGGAATTATTTGCTATTAAATATTAGATCCAATTTTAATTAATCCTTTGGCTCATAACAAATTCATAATCTATTTCAATTTAAATCTCTATAATTGAATAAAATTGAAGTGTCTGCTTGTAATGTCAAAGTCTTTTACTAAATACTTATTAAAGTACATACGGTACTTTTAACGAAAACATTTTAGTCTGTCTGTTGGTTAACCTTCGATAGAGCTGGACTTATTTACGTGCAGAGTGCCGATGTCATAGGGAATAACTCAGGCTTTTATAATAAAAAGTCAATTAGAGTTACGCCTACAAAATAGAACCTCCTTACCGAGTATTGTTCCGCGTCCTACGCGCATACAGCTGCTCTCGTCAATATCTACTAATATTGCTTTTTTATCAGATTGAAATAGCAAATGAGCATGCAGTCCACTTGGTGGTAAGGGGTAACTTCCGCCCATGGACATTTGCAAGCAACTTCATATAGAACAGGGGTTCTATCTGAACTCAATCACAGATGCGTTGCTACTCCTGAGGACTAATTGGTCGTTTCATATATGTATAAGTGAGCCGGCAAAATTGCTATCAGTCCTTTTTTAAAAAATGCCATTTCGTTCAAATGTTATCTACAAGTAAAAAATGTAACTTTATATTACGAAACGGTTAGTATAAATAGTAATGAATATAAATAATCATAAATTTCATCGCAAGATGTTTTTGAATTATGTTTGTATGTAGTAATTAGTTCCGGGCAAAACTAAACGGCTGTTCGACGTGTCATTGGAATTGCCTTGTCAGTCGGACTGACACGGGACAGGAGGTGTGTCGGTCTGAAGACGTATTTGAGATAGGAGATAGAGAGCAACGATAGGCCATTTGGTATATACTATTTTTCGTTCATTACTAACGATAGTAATATATCATGATGTAATTATATTTTTGATAGATAGATAGATCTATCTATCTATCTATCTATCTAATTATATTTATTTCGAGTAAGTAGGTTCGATATCTATTATTTATTAACTGTGTAAAAATAATAAATACATTTATTATTAATAATAAATACATTTATTATTTACCCGACCGAGTCAGAAGGTCAGGAATGTTTTTCGAGCGTATGTATGTGTATGTAACTGGGTCGAAATATCGGCAAAAAGATTCAAAAACCGCATATCGTGAGTACCCGTAACATATTGAAATGTATCAATTCCGCAATGATTTCAGCTTAAAATTGAAGCAATTGTAAAAGTCTTCGGTTATAGTGGTCGAACTGAAAACCGCTCTTCAAAACTATATATTACATCACAACCAATTTTAATCGCCCTGATCGATTTTTCGTATGTTTTGAAACAAAATGACACTAATATCAAATCGCACTTCCTACCTGTTCTATCTACCATGAAACAAGTTCATATATGCAGCAAAAATTGATTTCCAAATCAAAAATTCAAAATGCTCTGCGGTGCGCGAATCCCTCTGGTCTCGGAGCAAACAAATTAGATCAACGGGCTATTGTTTCGCTAGATACGGATTGACAAAGCTTTCGCACAAAGCTATTGCCAGTGTCGACCTCAGTGAATAGCAAGACGACAGAACTGACTACGATAATCCCAACGCTGTGACTTGACCGTTTCAGATAATAAATTATATTTTGCAAAATGAAAATGGACACAGGAATAGACGCTATCTACTCTCGTAGCCCCACATAAGAATTTCTCCTGTGTGGTGAGTACCATGGAGGCACAAAGACGAATACACAAACACCCAGACCCATAACAGAATGTAAACATCATTCAGATGTCTGCCTGGCCGGGGATTGAACCCGGAACCCACTGCGTGTTAGACCGATGCGGTGATCGCTCGGCCACGCGGGTTGTCAAATACCTATAACATATAGGTATATAGGTATCTAAAAGGAAATAGATGTTCATAGTAGTCCAGTTTTGTTTAATCTTTTAAGAAAGCTTTATTTATCTAATACAATAAATAAAACAAGTAAATATATTTATCTCATATAATAAAGTTATTGTTTTCTGGACATAGCATATACTTGGAAAAAATTGCTCGAGTGTTGTTTTATATCGGTATTTTTGTTTCACATTGACGTAGCAAACGAACATGCAGTCCACCTGATGTTAAGTGGTAACTGCAGCAGTGCCACTCATGGACATCTGTAAACGTCTTCATATGGAAAAAAACTTTTCCTATCAAAAGTCATACAGAAATAAGCAATGAACTTAGTGAAATAACTAAAACCTTTTTTATTTGATTAAAAATAAAATATGACGACCTTCCGTGGATATTAATTAGGTCTTAATTCATCTTCGCTGTTAATACTAAGGGCTGAGTACTGCGATAACCTAAAACCTCGTAAATTGTCGATAATACAATATCCTTCAAAACCAATAAAATATCGTGCCGTCCCATTTCTTCTGCTACTATATAGAAATAGGTATAAACTATAGAATTATTGTTAGATAAGAGTGTGAAAAGTCTGGATATAACATATGTTGTAGATGTCAAGGAAAACTTTCAACAAAAATTAGTTCGAACAAAATATGGTTGACAGTTTCGGAGATATAGCGTTTTCAAAAACCGAATAACATAACTATGTAATTCATACAAACAGTATGAAAAACAAACTTATGTTGGTAGTTGGAAAACTGTTCAACATTTTTTTTACAACAGAGCTATATTTGCTCTTCAAGATTTGTGAATGATAATACTACGGAACCCTTCGCCTGCGAGACAGACTGATTGAACGAATATTACGTATAGAAGTAACACCTGTTTAATGTATAACAATGCACTCGTAACATCATTTAAAACAGAACAAAAACCTGACTGTTGAAAAAGATTTTTTTGTTTATAATGATTTCTATTTAATTTTACGCTTATATGACTTTTTGTCAAAATAGTCAAGTAAAAGTGTTACAATATATATATTTTTAGATTGGTCCATTTACTAGCTCTCATTTGATACCCATATTATCATAATACTATGAAAATTCGTCCCTCTCCTCCCTTTTCCTGTATTACCAGACGCCATTTTTAAAAATTATATAGCCTATGTCACTATGCGAACTGAGACGAGTCTAATGATATGTCATACGTCACAATCCGTCGTACCGTTTGGGTTGTAGCGCGTGACAAATAAATGGACATCCATACAAACAAACATACATAATTATGTACATACATACGCTCGAAAAACATTACTCTCCTTCGGAAGCAGTGGGGTAAAAAATAGTGCATCAACAGTGATTTCCTAAAATACGAGTACATAGTTGTTACATAAAAATATTCTTATTTACAGTAAATGGGAGCTGGAAACATACAACGATCGACGATCTAGACAAAACAATAAGGCCAAGAACCTCTGAAATTTCTAGATTTAGTCCTTGTTTGTAGTTCATGACCTAACAAGCTCTAGCTTCATTATAGGATCTAAGTTGGGGCCTAAATTTAGTGCTTTAATAACGTTCTGTTAAAAGGGTATTGATCGAACTCAATAGAGACTTGGAAATTATTCTTAGAAAATGTGAAACCGATGCAGCTTTAGGTTAGACTTTAGTAATTAATTTTCAAAAAAAAAATCAAGATTTACAAGAATTTTGTCTTTTTTAATTTTCTCTTTGAAGTGAAAATCTTTAAGATTCTTGATTTGAAACTCGATGAAACGAAAATGCATTACGAAAGCAGTTGTCGGCGCTACAACTAGATGGTACGATTGTACGGTGCTACAACTAGATGGTACGGTGGTAACGATTTTACTTCATATAAGTTATATATGAAGTAATATTTTCGAATATGGATTGCAGTGATTATTAAATCGATTTAAAAAAAGCATGAATCTTAATACCCTTATGCTCAATCATATTTTATTATTATATTATTAAACGAGCTGTGCCACGCAGTTTCACTTGTGTTTATTAGAGAACAATCTATTAAAAAACAAACATAGCGTCTATGTATATAATAGATATAGCCTAAAGCCTTCCTCGATAAATTTACTATTCACCACAAAAATAGTTTTGCAATTCCAACCAGTAGTTCCAGAGATTAGCGCGTTCAACCAAACAAACTCTACTGCTTTATAATATTAGTATAGATTACACTTGTGCCGTGCATGAATCACATATACACATTTTTAACCGTTTAAATCATTAATCTCGGAAATTAATAAATACACTCATAGCCCCACACTAGGATTTTCACCTGTGTCATGGTACAACGGACACACAAAGACAAATACCCAAACACCCAGACCCAGAACAGAATCTAAAGTCATTTAGATGTCTGTCTGGCCGGGGATCGAACCCGGAACCCATTGCGTGTCAACCATTATGGTGACCTTGCCGCAACATCTCCTTAGTTACTTACTTACTCTGTTACTTAGAACGATTTTTTTAAGAGACTAAAGTAGCAAACAAGCATGTTCATCTGATGGTAAGTTGCCACTACCGCCCATGGACATCTGTAAGCAACTTTATATAGAACAGGTGTTCTATCCGAAGTCGATCATATGCGTTGCTTCTTCCGAGGACTAATGTTCGCCTCAAATGCAAGTAAGCTGGCAACCACACCCTTTCACCTCACGCAAGAACTGATTCACGCTAGAAATAGGTGCAGCGGTGGTACCAGTCGAACTACACCGGTTCTACCTGGTAAATGCTTACGAAGTTCACCTACGCCTTATCTAGAAAAGATAGACAAAGATAATAAGGCAAACATTTCTTTAATGGATAAACAATCGTACTACCCCATGTCACTAGAGCCCCCACTGTGCGACCAATAATAGTTAATTACAATCAATAAATACAATATCGTTCGATAAACAATTATCCGTGGGCGTTTTATTAATGTATGAAATAGCAGTTATTGATAAACATGCAGTCCATCTGATGACAATACAGTAGGGTTTTCCTGTGTCGTGGGTGCCATGGACACAAAGACAAATGCACAAACACCCAAACCCAGAACAGAAATGTAAACTCATCATTCACATTTCTGTCTGGCCGGGAATCGAACCAGGGACCTACTGCGTGTCAGAGCGGTCACACTACCGGTCTGACACGCAGTAGGTCGGGTCGGCACCATTATTAATATCGAGCAAAAACGTTTGTTGTTGTATTGTAACCCTCCTTAAATAATCATTTTATTCTGATTTTAGTATTTGTTGTTATAGCGCCGACAAAAATACATCATCTGTGAAAATTTCAACTGTCTAGCTATCACGGTTCATGAGATACAGCCTGGTGACAGACTGACGGACAGGCGGACAGACGGACAGACAACCAGACGGACAGACGGACAGACGAACAGATGGACAGACTGAAAAACGTAAATGCGTCTTAGTTACAGGGTTCCATTTTTACTCATTGTGTAGGGAACCCTAATAATTACCACAAGGAACGTGTAAGAGAATAGACGTAAAATATATTTACGTGTGCACAAAATTTCAGAGGAATTTTCTTGAAAATTTTCAGTGTAAAAAAAACTGTTCCATCTTAAACAAATGCGTACAGATGACCTGGGAACGTGTCTAGAATTCAGATTGCGCAGCCAGCTGCTCACATCTTATTCAAGTATTCGACTTTAAAATTTTCGAAACATTTTGGAGTTCACTTGAATATAATATGCTTTAAAACACGTTTTCTGTACATTTATTTCATGTGAAAACTGATTTAAAGATTTATCGTTATTGACTGTTTGACTGGTCTGGTACGTATAAGTTACGGGTTCAATCCCAATTGCCTGGGTCTGGGTGTTTATGTGTCCGTCTTTAGGTGTTTCCACGGAACATTCATAGTTTGACGATAACTGTCAGATCTACTGTTTTGTGCTTACAAATACATTTTTTTATAAATATGAAGTAGCAAACGAGCAATCAGCCCACCTGATGGTAAACGGTTACTGCCGGTCTGCCGCCCATGAACATTTATAAGTAACTTCATATAGAACAGGGGTTCTATATGAAATTCTATCATAGATGCGTTGCTACTCCCGAGGACTGAGATGGTCGCCTCATATAAAAGTGAGCCATACAAATAAATAGCTACACCTAGCACGTCTAATAATAATAATGTATAGCCAGATTTTTATATGGAAATAGCAAACGAGCTTGTAGATGGTATGTGACCACTACCGCTTTGTGACATCTTCAGTCAATCCCAGATAAGATCAGCCTTACCTGTCTTGCCAGGTGGTAGAACCAATGTAGTTCGACCGGGGAAGTACCACCGCCACACCTATTTCTAGCGTGAAGCAG
>DWNE01008644.1:0-11394 GCA_018249875.1 Cecropterus toxeus | reverse complement strand
TATGAGGCGACCATCTCAGTCCTCGAGAGTAGCAACGCATCTGTGGTCGACTTCATATAGAACCCCTGTTCTATATGCAGTTGCTTACAAATGTCCATGAGTGGCAGTAACCATTTACCATCAGATGGGCTGCTTGCTCGTTTGCTACTTCATATTAATAAAAAAAACATACATATATACATACATACGCTCTAAAACATTACCCCCCTTCTGACGCAGTCGGGTAAAAAGGTTACGTATACAAATCTACTCTATTATAATATTATAAAGCTAAAGAATATGTTTGTTCGGTTGAACGCGCTCATCTCAAGAACTACTGGTTCGGATTGAAAAAATATTTTTATGTCGAATAGTTTACTCATAGTCGAGAAAAGCTATACTCTATACAGGTGTAAATGACAGCGTACCAAAAACTTAAATGGTAGATTTGTGACACTAAATAAACAAAACATAACTCATCAATTTTCCTCAGAAATTATTGGTTCCCGAGTTGGTCATTTTTGAGCGCGCAATGTATTGAGAACAACGCGCAGGTCATTGACCGAACGTCGAACAGCTGATAGCGAATTCATTACACCTATTGCTGGTTTTCGTGAAAATTAATAATATGAGTGTTTTTTTAAATATTCATGTTGCATTGTGCAGTAGTATTGAAATTCTACCAAAATTTGTAAAAAAATGCATAAAAACTTGAAAAAACCGAGAAAAGTGCGATGAAAACTTTTATATTATTATTTCAACGCCATAAGCACCAGAATCGTGTCAGGAATCCATATTTTTAAAATTCGGTACGCTGTCATTTACACCCTGTATAGCGTCACACTATGTTTGTTTTTTCGTACGCAGGAGCAGGTGAAACCGCGGGCCACATATAGTTAGGTTTATAAACTCTTGCAATGATATGCCAAAGCGCGGTAGTTCCAAGTACAGTAAGTGTTTATTTAATATTCAAAAAGCTAATTGATATTTGCTTTAGTAATTCTAAAATTAATAATCCACTCACTCTGATGTTTTGCTATTAAAATTTAATAAGACTTAATCAATATTAATTACTGAGTTACTCATTAGACTAGGAGTCCGTTATAGAAGTATTTATAAGCTAAATTTTGCCTTTTTAAATACCCGACTGCGTCAGGAGGGTAATGTTTTTCGAGCGTATGTATGTATGATTATTTGTATGTATAATCATTTCTTCGTTACAATCCAAACGGCTTGACGGATTGTGACTTATGACATATCATTGGGATCGTCTCAGTTTGGAAAGTGACATAGGCTATATAATTTTTAGAAATGGGCCTTGGAAATAGAGGAAAAAGGGAGGAGGAACAAGTTTTTCTACTAATACGACCGGGGCGGTAGCTCCGGTAGAACTACAATGGTTTTCCGACAGGTCAAATGCTAAAGGTAATTTCCACGTCTTAAAAAATGCGAAAATGCTACTGCAGCAGTTCTTTATGGTTGCATAGAATTCTACCACCAAAAAGCTCTTGACCCGATTGTTAAAAAAATGACCAGTAAATATAGAAACATGAAATATTGTTGTACGTACTCTCCAAGGTCCGAAGTCAACTTGAGAACAATTTGAAGAATAGTCATTAGCATTCATCAAACTCACAGTTGTAATGTTTTCTCATTTGCAACCTTGTCTGTACCTTTGTGGCTAATAAATCAGATCAAATCGCTAAGATTTGAATGTATATTCACATGTTTTACTAGCTGTGCCGTGCGGTTTTACCCATGCTTAAGTAATCTTACTAATGACACTGCACACTAATATTATTATGAAAGTTTGTGAGTGTATACGTTTGTTACTTTTCACGTCTAAACGTCTATAGAGATTTTAATAATGAATAAGAGTTCGCTCCGTTCAGCTAAGCCATCTAAGGACGACGGTATGTACGGTCGAATACCGCCGTAACGACCAAACGGTGCGCAGGGCCCAACCGCTCAACCTGGGTGGAGCTCGATGAGGCAATGCGTTCAGAGTACTTTGGTTGTGTTCCTTTGGAGATCCCGGAGTCCTCTCCGCAGAGCCGCGGACAGCCATCAGGTTTAAGTGCGGTAGAAATCCCACACAACCTTATATTTTGAATGTACTTTTTGCAGGTTTCCCCCTCGAAAAATAAAAAAGGATGATCCCAGCCACTGAATACAGTTTAAATTACCTTGTGTTACGTACATGTAAATTTAATTAATTAACCAATTTTAATTTGAACATATTCAATAACATTTATAGCTGCCTCTTTGACTAAAATGTAAAGTAAATAGTGTAATGTCAGTGCAAAATCATCAAAAACCGATTTCATATTATAGGTTAAAGTTAGCATAGCTCATAACTTTTATTTATAAGGTTGAAGTATCAAACAACGTGTAGTCCATCTGTAAGTAACTTATAATACGAGTAGAATTGATGTTCAATCCGAAGTCAATCACAGATGCATTGTTAATCTCGAGGACTAAGATGGTCGCCTCATATATAAGTAAGCCGATAACCACAACCTTCCACGTAAACGCAGGAACTGCTTCACGCTAAAATAGGTGTGGTACCTTCCCGGTCGAACAATACTCTGTCTACCACCTCCCAAATTTACCAACAAATGGACTGAATACTTGTTTGCTTAAACTCAAGCTCAATATTAAGAAATCCTCTCATTAGTTGCAAGGAATCTGTAATCGGTATCAGGTAAAACCCCCTATTCTAAGTGGATTGACTATATACGCTCATAGGCAGTGACCACTCATCATCAAAAACGTCATGTTTTTTTACCACTATCTAATAAAAACCAATACACATATAACCAAATATTGGGCAAGCGTCGCCAACGCTGGCCACCATTAGCCACCTCCATTAGACCACTTCACCACGCAACGAAGCAAACCATGTAATTACTTCCGAAGAGGTCAATAAATCGGCTTGTATGTTCTCACGAAAGGTGAAGTAAGCACAGAGTAAGTGTACAACAGAGACAATTACTCATAACTTACTAATAAGTAACTTACGACGTCGTCATAAATATAATTTGTACTTGTTAGAAAACCTAACACCCACATCCAGAACAGAAGTAAATACACGATTCAGATTAGTGAAAAATCTAACGCGGAATCCACTACGTGTTGTACACCGGAACATCATTTTTACTTTACACCAAGCATCAGGTAGCCCGTATGCCTTATCGTCAAGTTTAAGTATAAATAAAAAAACTTAAGACTTTTAAACTGAAGAAAAAAATAAGGTAAATAGAGAAAAAAAATGTAACAAGGAATATTTTTTAAAGGTTGAATCCATTGCACTCAATACTGCCTTATGACAATAACATACTAAGCGATGTTTTGTTTTAATGTCAATATATCGTATAAGGCATTTAACTATTGTCAGTGGCAGAAATAGATTTTTTTTTTTGTATTTAGCCGCGGTGAAAATATGAAAAAAATCCACAGTGCTAGAATTTATATGGAGCATCAGGATTATTGTTAATATATATAAAATATATGGTTAAAATTAGAGTAGCAATATTTTCATGCCTCATGCGAATGTATAACTATTAAATCAGATCAAATAACTTAATTACTAATAATGTACTTAAAATTTTCAAGTAATTTATTTAATCCAAAATTAACTATAACAAGAACGCTAACAGCCTTCCTATTACTAACTGGTAAAGTTCAAGATATCGTGTTGTCTCTATGATTTTCTACTCTGTAATTGCTCGTATAGATTCATTATCGGGTGCTCATTAAACCCAATGGATGGGTTAAGTCGCGGCTCAACTGGAAAATAAATCTATTTCAAACTGGATATATCGTAAAATGTAGATTATGTTAGTTTACTGAACAAATTTATTCAGTTATTTATTATTTATTGATACTACATTTATATCTTAAGTACTATCTGGCCTTTAATGTTATTAATAATTTGTAATATTAATATTTATGATATGCTCTCCTCCCTTCCCGTGTCATAGGTCACCGGTTCCCCACTTTGTGCTAGCCGTTGGTGGTAGGCATGTATCTTGGCTGGGGAAAATCGATTTTATTTTAAATGAAACAATCGATTTTCCAAAAATCGATGTTTTTACAAATAATAATCTATTATTTATTGTTTTTTATTATAAATTTATCCCCCCAAATACTTTTTGGTCATTTAGTTGTCAATTTTTATGTAAAACACCACAATTAATAGGCATAGACAGCATTACAAGTAATTCTATTATAAAGCTGCTGTTAATATATTGAATATTATACGAAATAAATTATCTTTTTAGTCATTTAAAGCTACGGTAAAAGTTATGGTATAAAATAAAAAAACGATTAATATAAAATCGATTATCGTAAAAAATAATCGATTATTTTTTCACAGTAATATGCATAAGCATGATTATTTTCTGCAACGACGTAATGTCTGCAAAACGCTGCACGTGCCAGAGAGCGCGCTGAACCCGCCTGGAGAACGACTGCGTCCTTAACAACGCCGCATCTCTATAGTTCTGGGATCACAATAGGACTACGGTATGCTCTACCTGTCTTAAGAGACTAAAAGGGGGCTTCCAGGGTTGCGGGCCTGAGAGCGAGAGCTCAAACCGTCCATCAAGACGACCCCGGGAAGGACTGGACTTTTTAATGGGTCCGGTTGTATTTTTGTGTTGTGTTGTTTGTTGTTGTATTTTATATCCCGAAATCCTTTGCAGCGTTTAGGAAGGCCACAGGGGGCGGGGGTATAATAACTCATAACCCGGTGTCACTCCCACAGCGGTACTCATTTGGGATGTCAATTTTTAAGCAATTAATCCAAAAAAAGGTATATTTCTTAAAACCACATAAATATAAAAAATAAAGCAGTTTTCTATCGCGGAAGTGAACTAATTTCGAACATACGTACATTTGATTTCTACATAACGATAATCATTAAAAACACTGGACTTTTACATAAAGACGCTTTTATAAAATTCGAAAATATATGTTCTAGCTGCCTTCCATTAATTATACCGTAACTACTACACCAAAACTTCTGGTCCTTCAAGCCGGATTTCTTTCCACGTTGCACTACAACACGCAAATAAAATGTACCGATCTAATCCCATGTAGGTTGCGCCTTGAACTGAATCTCGCAAGAGCGGTGGAGGCTGCGACTGTATCGTACCTATGTACTTCAGACCTCGTTGGCTTAGAAACAGGCTTAACTAAGAATTTCATAGACTGGAAAAATTGTATATCTATATATATAAAAGGCAATTCCGACTCACTGGCCTATATATCAACGCACAGCCGAAACTACTGTACCTAGAACCATGAAATTTGGTACAAGGGTTCCATTTGTGGCCTAAATGAGCGATAAGAAAGGATTTTTAGAATTTCAACCCCTAAGGGGTTAAAAGCTTGTACGGTTTACTTATAAAAGCTTTAAACGCTTTCTACACTCATAGCCCCACACTAGGATTTTCTCAGGTGTCGTGGGTGCCATGGACGCACAAAGACAAATACACAAACACAATCGAACAGAAATCTCAACTCATCATTCAGGGACCCAGTGCGAGATAGATCGTCAGGGTGCTCCGTAACCCTTGGGTGGCCCTTGCTTGCCTAAATGGGTGGCGAAGAATTCAATTTCAGCCAGGCCACTAAATAGACTAGATTACTAGCGGCTAATGTCTAATCGCCACTGATCTAGTCACGACCGACACTCGCTACAGGAAGTACGCATCTCTATAACCGGACCCTCCACGTCCTTGCTAGTGATTTATCGACATCCTACAGCACTAATTGTACCTGACTCATCAACCTTTCACATTCCCAGGAGATTCTTGTGATATAATTGCTCGATTATTATAATCGCTCAATCCCATAATGTATTATGAAGACCAATCATAAAACAGTTATTTTTTCTATGTAAGGACAAAAATGTTTTTTTATAGAAATGTCTCGATGTATTTTTCATTGATCCTTTTGTATGTAAAATTTTAAGCTCTCCACACTTTCTTTACAACCTTCTTAACTACGTTTTCAAGTAATTGCGACAACCCCCTTTTGACATTTTTTTCAACCCTTGCCGGGGGTTGCCGCCACAAAATCCTTTACACATCATTTTGTTATCATTATAAGTCCATTATATGAAGAACCCAAAGTTGCCCAAATTTTGATTTCAGACCTTATTTGTCAGGACTTTAATTATATCACGAATCGCATACCTATCAACATCGCATTATATTACAATGAATAAAATATCATACAACACGTACATTGTACGTCGATAATAAACGTTCGATTATATTATGTATGACCTTAAAATAGGACTATCAGACTGTATTACCATTGAACCTATTATTATAATACAGTTAAAATACAATTGAGACAACACCATCAAAAGGCGTAACGTCCTTCTTGCGAGGAATGCCAAAAATCTCGCTGGGAACGAACCTGCGACCTTTGCCCGTCAATCAATAGCTCGTACGTCTAAATAGTCTGAGTGTCTGTTCACACTATCTGCCCGTTATAATATTTTTTAATAAAAATGTAGGTATATATTTTGCTACTCACACACATAAGTTATATTATGTATAAATAATAGTCACGGGACGCCTGGCAGATGTGAAACATCGTTATCGATCCCATAATGTTGTGTTGATGTGAAACATCGTTATCGATGTTTCACATCAACACAACGAGATTGCAACAGGAACTTAATGTATAGCAGAATGAAAATAACGCCATCTACGAACAGTACCCCGCACTAAGTCGAACTAACACCTCAGCCCGCTTAATTTTGTTCCATACTTCGCATTTTCGTTCCGAAAATGTATAACATAAAACCAGGTGGTAGAACCAATGTAATTCGACCGCACCGCACCTAGTTCTAGTGTGAAATTCTTGCGTGCGGTGGAAGAGTTGCCGGCACATTTTTATATGAGGCGACCATCTCAGTCCTCGGGAGTAGCAACGCATCTGTGAATGACTTCATATAGGAACCTTGTTCTACTTAAATCGGCTTACAGATGTCCATATGCGACAGTGACCACTTACTATCGGGTGGACTGCATGCTCGTTTACTACTTAAATATTGTGCACGACAGATTTAAGTTAACTTCATAAATTGCCTAAAAAAACTATATACTATACTATATATAAAAAACGATGTAATTTCTCGAAATAAATATGTGTGAGAACAACGACAGCGAAAGTGTAAGTAATTAACTTAAATCTGTCGTGCACAAATATAATTAAATTAATCCTCGCCAAATACATAAGTGATCTGGCAATCACAACGTTCCTGTGAAACTCAAGAATTGCTTCACACATAGGACATTGTTTGCCGAGCTCAGTAAGGCTCTCGCTAGAGATATGGGGCTTCCCCGATCGAACTATACTAGTTCTACAACATACTGAACGCCTGATGAATTTTATAAAATAGTAATAATTTTTCCAGGTAGAACCAAATTAGTTCCACCGGGGAAGTACCACCGTCACAGTTATTTCTAGCGTGAAGCAGTTCTTGCGTTTCGCTGTTCTATATGAAGTTGCTTACAGATGTCTATGGGTGGCAGTAACCACTTACCATCATGTGGACTGCATACTCGTTTGTTACTTCATTCTTATAAAAAAAAGTAAATATAGGGTAGGACTACAGTGAGAATAAACCCTCATAGTTATTTGTCAGACTCATCATTATCAAGCGATTTTGTTTAATGGTCGTTAAAAAACTTCTAGATTATTAAGGCATTGGACCTTATTAGGTAATATAATGTTATGTTATTGTTCATTATATACTGAATAACGAGGTTAATATTATAATTAGTAGTTTTTTATCAGATTGAAGTAGCAAACGATCACGCAACTGATGGTAAGTGCTACTGCCACCGATGGGCGTAAGCAACTTTATATAGAACAGGGGTTCTATCTGAAGTCGATCATAGGTGCATTGCTACTCCCGAGGACTAGGATGTTCGCCTCAAATACAAGTCGGCCGGCAACCACACCCTTCCACCGAAACGCAAGCACTGCTTGGAGCTAGAAATAGGTGCAGCGGTGATACCTCCCCGGCCGAACTACATTGGTTCTACCACCTGGTAAAATCTTAAAACGGAACTACTTTGGTACTCAAAAATCCTTAAATGTTATATCAACTAAATATAATAACTTTAATTATTATTAATAACTTTTATTTAACTTGCAATGTTTGTATGTAAGTATGTTTGGGTCAAATCTTGCAAGCTGAATTTAACCCACTTTTCAGTGTCCGAACGAGCTGAAATTTAGAACACACATTAAGTTTTGATGACAATGTAATTATATGTTATCAATATTGTTATAATTCCAAAATGACCGCCGCAACGAAATGGCGGAATACATATTTCTGTCCAACCCACCCAATATCGGTATCAAGTGAAAGAGCTTAATTTGTAGATTTCAATACAGCACGGAAAAAACCTTTTTATATTAATTTATTTTAAAATAAAAATGTATCTAATCATTAATAAATATATTTTATTCAAACTTGTTTTGTTTTTGCTGACGCTTCTATGTTTGACGTCACGTCAACAGCTGCAAATTTAGCGCGAACGGGTAGTATCAGAACTGTTTATAATCACCCAAGCATACAGGTTTCCTTACGTCTTTGTAATACATATTTCTTATACGTACACAACTTGAAAATCAGGGGTTTGTGTGGTACCTAATACGAGTGTATATCAATATTATAATCCCAATGTCGGGCACGGGTTTTCTCTCAGAGTGAGATAGTTTTAGAGCGGAGTTCAGCGCCCTGGCCGAGTGCGAGTTGGTAGGCTTCACAGCCATTTGAGAACGAATTAATATCTTATTTCAGAAAATCGGTCTAGTAGATTTTACGCGAAAGAGTAACAAAAGACACACAAGGTCACAAACTCTTGTATTTATAAGTTAGTAAGATTGCAATTAATTATTTATTAAACACAAAATAATTACTCAACTATCTAGAACACATTAGTTGTTAAGAATAGGTCTTTATTAAAGTAATATATAGTATTAATTTGACCGTGGCGTTTGAGGGGTAAGCGGTAAGGGGTTTTCATATCGTCATCTAAAATCTCGATTCTAATCTGATCGATATCTTAATCTCAATCGAAATCTCAACTGGTAGGTAGGTATATTTCACGTGTTTGATAATGAAGTGGCACTATGATTTTATTAGATTTAACTTCGTGATTTTTGTTTTATATTTGGCTACATACGTTTAGAGATCACGAATCCACGTGAATGAAAGAATTCATCACATAAATCCGGTGGACATTATATGATAAAGTAAGATTCCTTCCTAAACCAGATTTTGGAAGAAATCACACTTTGTGTACTATAAGGCTATTAGTGTAAAATGCCTTTTTTTTCTTTTCAGGCAATCTGGACATGTGTCTCGCATCACGACTTTCAACACAAGCCAACCTCGGGAATATGGAGTCGACTAGAGAGGTTATTTCCATGGTCATAGGAAACATATCACTAGTTCAGGTAATTTTTATTTACTATATCATTAAGAGTTACGTAAATAACTACAATTAACAAACACAAGGACCAAATGATAAACAATAGCGGTCCAAGTGTACGACCTTATGATATACCTCCTACTTTGACGTCATATTAGAATTACGTCAGGAACTATTGTGTATATCTGATTGTTATGATTATCTTCACGCATACAAGATATACGCATATAATTTTAATAATAATATATTCATAAATGTATTTTTAACATCTATCGAAATCCTTTAGCCTTAGGAAGCGGCAAATTCTGTTTTTTATTGTTTTATATACCCTAGGAATTTCGGGGGCGCCAAAGTAAGCATTTAGATTTATGCCACCTTTATTTTTTTGGGTTATCAAATGGCATAGGTAAAGTCAAATACTATTTAGATTTTAGCCTTCTTTTGTTGATTTACATACCTATATCGGTGGCGACGGCTTTAATTTCTGCCTTGGGCTTTACGAATCCCCGCTACGCAGCTGAAGTTACTTTTCTGAAATACAATCTTAATTTTCCAGGTCCAAGCAATAGTAGCGGCGACGGTGGTGGCATTCTTCGCGATCACAGTCAACGCCATCACTGATAGAGCTTTCAACGGCGCCTACATACTTTTGTTGATATCTTCAGCTGTCTTTACCGCTACCACCACTTGTTTCGTCTTAGGTAAGTTTTTAACTTAGTAAACAAAGCAATAACCGTATTTACTTACAAACAACATTCCTGAAGCGATAACGAATGACATAGCTTAAGCAATAACTCCCAAAGTTATCATCTAAAATCGTGGCCTTAAGTTTTTGATATTTATTTCGCTAAGCTTCTGTTTAACATTTAAGCATTGCAGTTAGAAGCTACCTAATGTTAATGGAAATAGGTTTAAGAAAAGCAAAATAAACCATTCCAACAATAAACTTCATTTTGTTTGCTTAATAACATACAGATAATATAATAAATTGCTAAAATAATAAAACCAAGTATTTGAATTGACTAAAATTAAAAAAAATATCATTTTTCAGATTTCGTAATGGTATTGGTGATATTTGGATCACAAAAATTCAAAGTAAATCCAGACAATGTAGCAACACCACTGGCGGCCTCTATCGGCGACATCGTAAGCAACTCGGTGCTGGCTGTCACGGCGCAGTATATGTTTGATCAAATAAGTAAGATATTTAAATAAATTATATTATTTTGCTCATAAGTGTATTCTTGTTTCTTCGTCTTTTTATAATTTAGAAGTAGTAAACGAGCATGCAACCCCTATTTCTAGCGTGAAGCAGTACGTGCGTTTCGTTTTCGAAGGGTGTGGTTGCCGGCTCACTTAAATATGAGGCGACCATCTTAATCCTCGGGAATAGCAACGCATCTGTGATCGACTTCAGATAGTTCTATATGAAGTTGCTCGCAGGTGTCCATGGGCGGCAGTAACCACTTACCATCATGTGGGCTGCATGCTCGTTTGTTACTTCATTCTTATAAAAAAAATGCAAACCACTTAATGGTAAGAGGCCACAACCGCATACGAACATCTGTTATTAACCTCACATATGATGAGAGCCTTACCTGAGCTTAGCCACAGATGCGCTGCTAAACCTGAGGATAAGGTTTGAACACCTTGGATCAGTATATCTTACCACACCCTTCATAGCATAAGAAAGTAGCGCTTAATATTGCTCGTATTAGGCAGAAACAGATGTGGCGATGGAGCATTCGGAGTCAGACTACAAAAGGTTCTACCGACATTTTTCATAATTTTTTCAAAAAAATTTAGTGTTTGTCTTAGTGACTTAGCTTGCAATCAGCCAATACTTTGTTTAATTTCTATTCTTTCAGTGTTTTGACACCGCTTTTTTGATCTTTTCACAGAGGTATCACTATGGCAGCCAATAGCACTTATGTGTGTCTACTAC
>DWNE01008643.1:0-11395 GCA_018249875.1 Cecropterus toxeus | reverse complement strand
CTTGTGTGTATTTTTTAAATTGCATGCAGCTTTTCAAATTAGCTTATTACGACTTCTGATCACTGTATCTATGATCAATTTTAGATAGAATTTTTGAGTATGTACCATATAAAATTTATCGTTACCGATTCAAAAAAGAAAATTATTAAATATCAATGAAAGCAAAATAACAATAGACCATTTTCTAGCCAGTGCTAGTGCGTGGACATTGAATTGGATACAGATATGTTCATTATGGATACAGATATGTTGGAATATGTTTTAATAATATCTTACAATCTTTGGGTTAAAATAAGCGCTCATAATTGTGCAGATCATGCTCATATTGATCGTGCATTTGTGCGATTTTACAAACATATGAAGAACACAAGATAACAATAGATAATCATACAAGTATATTATGATTATTGTGGCTGCCGGCTCACTTATATAATGATGCGATCATTTTAGTTGTCGGAAGTAAAAAAGGCATTTATGATCGAATTCCGATAGGGGGTATGTTTTCTATATGAAGTTGCTTTCATAAGTCCATGGACGGCAGTAACCACTTACCATCAGGTGGACTGCATGCTCGTTTACTACTCCATTCGATTAAAAAAACTGCTCGACAAAATCCCCTTTTGTGAACCAAGCTTTACTTCGTTATATTTCAACGTAAAACTTGAGAGTGAAAGCGTCGAATGATCACGATCATAGCACGATTTGATCCTTAATTGTCATGTATCCATTGATGTACGATCCCAAAAGTAAAATATCGCTCGAGGCTCCTAAATAAACAATGGATAATATAGAGGAAGAATCTTTTATGGCTTGAGAATTTTGAAGGGAGCATTTATACTATTTATTATAATATCACGATCGATCAGACTATATACTCTTAATGATACATTTATACTCATAATGATAAATGGATCAAACATTTTAAAAGTCAACGGTGACTCCTCTTTTCACTTATGTCTCCTGTCAATACATTTTGTTAGAAGATTATGTAACATTTAGATAAAGATACAAATATAGTAACTACAACATTATATGATACTAGAATATTCGCTTGGCTCCGTCCATTTCGATCTTTTTGACAACGGAAGTGAGTATTCTAAATGTTAATCTATGAGTGGATCATAAGCTATCTGTGTGCCGTATTTCAGAGAAATCCGACTAGTGGTTTGTACGTGAGTGTAATAAACATACATACATCATTACAAACTTTCGGATTATGATATTAGTAAGTTAGTAATTTAGAGTAAATAAAATAATTACGAGCATAGCCCACTGCTTGAAACTTGGCCTCCCAATCGAGGATCAGGGGTTCAAATCCCAGGCACCACTGATTTTTCTAATATTTTGCACGTATTAGAAATTAATTATCACTGCTTTACGGCGAAGAAAAACATCGTTAGGAAACCTTCATATCTGGGAGTTCTCTAAAAAATAAAGAGTTCTCAAAGGTGTGTGAAGTCTATCAATTCGCACTTGGCCAGCGCGGTAGACTATGGCTTAAAAACTCTCATTCTAAAAAAAGTCCTATGCCCAGCAGTGACAATAATGGGTTGATGATGACTATAATAATTACTATGAAATAAGTAAGTTATATTTTTCAACGCTAGTGATTGTTCACAATGACAAAACTCTACTTTATTGCTAAATCAGTTATAATAAAACACGTTTTATTATTGACACTGTTATTAAATGCCGCATTGTGTGACAAAATGCGATATAATTATGGATATGAAAGGTTTAAATTAAATCAATTTGATTCAACTTATTTGTTATCTAAGTTTAGCAAGAGCTTAATTCATGGTTGCTCCATCTTAAGATTCAAAGAATTAAGAATGGAAATCGGATATCGTCATTCCAACCCAACTCGGAGCTCTCACAGTTTTTATCGAGTTTTTTCAATGTTGGCGCTCGATTGATTACGATTCGAATTGCATTCTTATCACAATAGATTCTGGTCATGGCCGTCACTCGGTTAGTGTGGTAAATCCGGTAAGTGACGTCCAAGGATGGCCTCCCATGTAAATGAGTGAGCTTCAACAAAAACTCTACCCGGGATAATCCATTTTACCTCTGTCAGATTAATATCCTCGTTCTGACAGCGGGTTCCGCCGAAATAAAGGACTCGCGGTGTCTAATACCTGCGTTTTTTGTGCAGCTTTGAGAGCATTAGTATGTAAATTAAGTTCTTTAATTTAGAGCATTCGCGGAACATTATAACTTTAAGACTTGAGATAATAAATCACCTTCCGTTGTCAATACTCAATGTTGTTTGTTTGCACGAGTTGCAAAAACTACTTGAACGGCCTTGGTGATGCTGTTGTATTGGAAACGTTGTAAATAGATATAAAAACTGGCATACATTGTATCTCGTCACTTAAGGAACATTTTTTTCATATAAATTCATATTAAGTCGGAGGTAAGTTATTTCCCTCATTTTATGAGTAACAAGAAAAAAGCGACAAATACGAGTAAGACGCGGTAAGCCGTATGTTACTTATTTATAAAAATCCCATATACCAGTAATATTTTAAAAGATTTTATTTAACTTGCAATGTTTGTATGTAAGTAGTAAAGCAATTAAAGTGTAATTCGGTACGATCGTATATGCTGATGTAATTGTTCTTAGCGTTCCTAAATGTCACCAGGAAAACTTTCAAACACAGAAGTAAATTAGTGGATATGCACTCATTTCAAATACCTTGGCCTTTTAGTTGAACGTATGTAAAATGAACTAAAGAATATGTTTTTGTTGGGTAAAATATTTGATTCTCTAGTGCTTGGCGTTTGAATATAAGAATTAATTATTTAAGTCAACTCGTTTTCTTTATTAAATAATTGAAACATTCTTTAATATCCAATATATTTCAAATAAGGAAAAAAGGAGACAACAATTAACAAAATCAGAACTAAAACGTAGCTTTATTTTAATTTTGTGATTCTATCAAAATTTATACCTACTGTTTCTTTAACATAAACGTTTTCTACACTCATAGCTCCTCAGTAGGATTTTCTCCCGTGTCGTGGTGTCCATGGACACACAAAGACGAGTACACAAACACTCAAACTCAGAACAGAAATCTGAACTCATCATTCATATTTGTGTCTGGCCGAGAATCGAACCCAGGACTTACTGCGTGTAAGACCGCTATGGTGGCCGTTTCACCACGCGGGTCGTCAAATAGAGTTAATTTCTGATGATCAAAATGACTATCGATTATCTAAATGATCAAGAAAAAACAAAAAGTAATGTATGTAGGTATCACGCAAGTTCTTATCTCATCGGAATTAGATGACAACAGATCTGAATAAGTCAGCTCATTTCGTGTTGCTTACCGACAAGGTTATACGGGTTAAATCTTTAGCCGTATCTAGTGGTTTAAATCTATGCTTTCATAGATGCATATTACTCGCTCTAGTTTGCATCATTAGCTGAGGTGAAACGGTGTGCTGTTGGTTATGTTAGGCTTCACTAATCGTACGGCGAAAGCGACACTATTTATCAAGGTTATTTCTCTCTAAAGCTTATATATTAATGCGTCAAGTCAACCCCTTTTTCAACATCAAAATATTAAGGACTATGTCAATTTGACAATATTAAAGTTCATTAAAGGAGAAGAGCAGAAGTGAGAAGATAAAGTTTATGTTTAATATGTGTCAAAAACACATTACATTACATTTACGGCGACGATACGGGATAATGATCTACCCTCGTCGGTAGTTTTAAAACTGTCTATAAGACCTTCGACAAGGTTTGATAACTATTATGCAATAATAACTATCCACGCAATGTTCTTCCAAAGCATGTAAGAGAATATATTTACACATCACCTATCACTCATCACTCATCACCCATCACTCATCACCTATCTAACTGCCGACCGCAACGTTGCTTCTTTTGTAAATTCGTTATAAAATCAGTGTGATACATGTAGGTATACGACATCCATTATTTAAAAAAACCTTGGATTAGGATGGATCACACTTAAATTCTTTTTCTATTGAAGGAAGATCTGTGCCCGAGTCTGAAAAAGACTAAAATGATGAATAGAAGCGATATTTAACGTAATTACCGAAATACTTCAGTTATAAATAACCTTTACCTTGGATCTTATTACGTATGTATGACGAAGATGAGGTACCCGACTATTTTCTCGAATTACGCAGAGATGAATACGTACGTAAATAGATTAATTTGATTGATAAACATTCCCATAATGAAGCTTATTATTCATGATGACAGGATTAGGGAAAGTATATATCGAGGTAGCAATTATTTATTTTGTACTATATGTAGCATAAAAGACATACTGAAGTTGTTACAAAAAGGTACATTAATTATTAAACATAAACGCATTCATAAACTCATAGCCCCACAGTAATACAAAGACGAAAACACAAACACCCAGACCCAGAACAGAAATCTAAACGCATCATTCACATTGCTGTCTGTTGTTTATATTGATTCACTGACTTAGCTGGCAGGAACTTTTTATAAGAATGAAGAAGTAAACGATCATGCAGTCCACCTGATGGCAAGTGGTTACTGCCGTCCATTTAGATATTTGTAAGCAACTTCATATAGAACAGGGTTTCTATCTGAAATCGATCACAGATGCGTTATTACTACCGAGGACTAAAATGGTCGACTCATGTATAAATTAACCGGCAACCATACCTTCCCCACCCAACGCAACCCACCGAAACGCAAGAACTGTTTCACGCTAGAAATAGGTGTGGCGGTGGTACTTCCCCGGTCGAACCACTTTAGAAACACCTAGTAAACTTACCATGAAGTGTCAATGCTCGTTTGCTTCTTCAATATTATTTAAAAATCAAACTTTCCTTGCAGTGGCGGTGCTTGCTTAGCTTTGTTTCTAGTTTGAAACAAATGTTAGCAGGGTACACTTAGAACTAAATTACTCATGTATATTTGCTATTTCTTCATTTCGGTTTCTACAAAGCGTTTTCACTATCCTGACAATGAAATAACCAATGATCAAAGTCGAGCATCATATTTTATTTCATTTCAACTTAACAATCCTGAAATAGCTCAATCTCTTTTTAATTTACGTTTCCAACACCATTTGTATAACAATAACCTAAAATAAACAAGCCTGTTGCACAGAAAACGATATAGAGAGAAAGTAAGGAAATCCCGGAGCGGTATTTGCATCAAGTTATTGGTTTTTTGTCGTGAAGCCGGCACGAAGCAATCATTTCAGTGTTTGTTAAAACAAACAAATATCGCTCGCAGTGGCCGGCGTGGAGCCGTTCATGTGGTTTAATTGAAAAGCCCAATCGTGGTTCAAAATGTTTGGATGAATGTATTGAATGGGAAATAAAATTCGAGGACAGTTTAATGATAATCTATACTAACATTATGAAGCTAAAGAATGTTTGTTTGGTTAAACGCGATCACAGAAAGTACTGGATCGAATTGAAAAAATATTTTTGTGTCGAATAGTTCATTTATTGAGGAACTTCACATGTTTTTGTTTTTTTTTTTTTATTATGTAGTTGCGGGTTAAACTAGTGGGTAATAGCTAGTTCAGAAAATGAGTTTTAGGCATAATATTTCTTATGTACTATAACTAAGTATTATATTATAAGTATCAATATTAGTAAGAAGAAACAATGGAAGAAGTTTGAAGAATTAGTCCTTGAGTGTAATTTGCATTTCCCAAATGGAAACTTATATGAAAATTAATAATTACAAGATATTACTTACCAACAAATAGGCAAATAGGAATAACTAATACGTAGGTACTTTTTATTATATGATCCACATTCATCATAAAAATGTATTTTTTAAGTTTTGAAAATCTATACTTAATATTATAAAGCAGTAGAGTTTGTATGGTTAAGCTCGCTAATCTGAGGAACTACTGGTTGGAATTGAGAAAAGCTTTTTGTGTTGAATAGTAAATTTATCGAGGAAGGCTTTAGGCTATATAACATCAAGCTATGTTTGTTTGTTTTTAATAGATTGTTCTCTAATAAACGCGGCTAAAACTGCGTGGCACAGCTAGTATTTAAATAATCGTTTTGTTGTTACTCAATGTTTACTTACATTTTTTCCACGTTTCATGTCCATAAATCAAAGACTCGTAACAATTAACCTAATTGAAATCGAACATGTACATAACACTCGTATTGTTACTATCGAAATTAACCACGTGACAGATAGTCGTGCGCTATGCTATCGATTACGTCGACACGCTATTAATATTGATCGATATCTCGAGAAAGTATCGATTCAGTCACGTTATCGGCACGTTTCGCGAGATCGACACAGGTTGAGGTCGCGTGTCAACGTCAGCGTTCATTTGTCGTGCTCGTGCCAAGTTGACGTGTCTTGAGGAAATATGTTCCACTTTGGTCGAGTGGATGAGACATCGTAATATAATTAATACTGAAGTTGACTGACGAATGTACGAGTATATACAATAATTATGTATATTGTGTGATTGACGTTGCGAAGGTCCGATATATCGATGACTATTATACGCTACCTGCTCTCCTCTTTCTCGATGTTTCTTGAGTTGTATTTAAATCGATCTTAATCTTTCTTGTTTGAAGTAAGAATATTGTGAAATAGATACCTGAAATAAATGATTGTGTAAATATATAAATAAATTATGAAAGCTATAACAAAATACAAAATAATACATTTTATTATTTTGTATATAGTATCAATAAAATTATACTATTACTCACTTATCTTACGTTGGGCAGGGAAGAGGGAAAGAGAAAGATAGAAGGAAGGAAAGGAAAGATTAATTATAAATAATTTAAAGTAAATCTTAAAGTCTTTTTGTGTTCACAGCTAAAAGCCATCGATAGCAGTTTTTAAACTAAAATATTTACGATTGCACAATCTTTACGATATTAAAGTATCGAGGTGGAACAAACCCTAAAAGCGAGAGTGCAACGGCGTCCGGTTGGTAATTAAAGGCGTAATTAACAAACCTATGAACGTGGGCAATTAGCAAACATCTGCACGTAGCTCCCAGCAATTGTTCACCTAAAATTGCTGGTAGAATTGTTCAGACGTCGCAAGCATTCAAGACACGTTCGCCTATTTGTTATTGCACTTTGTTATTTAAACACGAAGCTGGGTCAAGCGATAAACATAAAAGAATTATTTAATATTGTGTTATACTTACTAGCCGTACATTTAAAGTAGTGGGTTTTATATTACTTTGAATCTAAGGCACGAATCTCTGAAATTTAGGTTATGTTTGGTAGAATTATTATTTTAAAAACATAAACCATTTAGAAATTTATAATGTATTTCTATATGTAGGTCAATTTCGCACTATCCTTTGCTTTATATATTCAAAAATCTTATTATTAGTTATTTCTCTTTAACTGTCTCAACCCATCAGTGGAACAATAATGAGTTGACGAAGACTTGTCTCTACAGATACGTTGATAAAGTTGTCACGCTAAACAAAACTATTTTTGAACCAGTAATAAATACATAAGATGAAGTGGTTTATATTTAAGCGGATTAAGTTAACACAATCACCAGCCTCACAACTAAGACCTTAAGTTAATGTCACAGTTTCAGAACTTCTAACTTCAACATTACTCCAGTTGGCCAACAAAATGAAGTTCCAAGTAAGATTAGCGCTATGTACACAGCGTTTAAGAGCAAAGTGACTGAAGCTTGCGCATTTCTCTAAGTTTCCGAGACTGGTATTTGTAGATCTAACAAACTTGTTGTAAATTGTAATACGTGTAAACGTGAATATTTTATGTAATATGATTGGAAAATCACTTACACCGCTCATAGAGTGGAGAGCATCTCTTACTGACACGCTTTTCACTCTCGAAAGGTCATATACTGTAGATTTTTACACGATTTCTTAAAAATCTTCATTAGTTGGGAAGTTAACTACCGCAGCATCGTCGCTGCGCCTATTTCTAACTAACATACCGCCGTAAAACAGGTTGTATTCTGTTTTACAAATTGTGTAGATATATTTTGTGTCACATTGTTGTCGACCGCAGATAGGATTTGAGTCCTATTTGGGGTTGATAATAAAAGTTCATAAGCTTCACTGATCATTTCACCATCATGTGCATGCCTGTTAGATAAATCATTTGCATTAAAAGAATAGATCACTAGAACACAATACTTCTTTCATAATGCTTATAATTATAGTGATTTACGTACGCTCACAATAATAATTATGCGTGACAAATGCACTTGAATAGAGATATAAAAGCGATTTCTTTAACGCATCTGATTCAATGTTTCTTAACCGTGACATTCTTAAAAGAAATCTAGGCTTACGGAAACCGTCCAGTCGCTTGGCATTTGAGAATCGGTTCTAATTGAAGTCTCTTCAAATCTCGTTTGGAGATAATTTTCTTGCAATCAATTTGGTATTACATTACATTGATAAGCAAATAGTTAGAGGGGTAATAGCTCAGTGACATTAGCTGAGATTTATGGCCCGTAAAGGTCAAGCGACGTTCGCCTCTTTCAATACTTAGATGAGTTATCGCCTGTTGCAAAGCGCGTTAGGATTATGATGGCAGTACTGCAAATACCTGTTCTGTGTTACTTAAAGTGTTATTTGAGTCACCATTGATATGAGAAGACATTGTTTTCTCCGTAAAATGTATCTGAAAGCCTACTAGCAAACACTTAATAATATTATTGGCATTTACTGCCTGTACCCTTACCTAATTGTGTACGTGTATGAATTTTTTTTAAGCTTGTCATTGTACATGTATGTATTTGTTTTTTATATATTTGTTATTTTGATCATACAATTAAACATTTCCTAATTATTGTATCCTTATAAGGATTAATCTACCAAATCACCGAATACTTACTACATACCGATACTAAAACGTTGAACTTTTTACGGTGTGAAACAAGTTTTTTTACACAAAAATATTTAAGTTACTTGAGTAGAATAAAAACTGTTTTTTTTTTTTTGTAAATTAATATAATTGTAACTGTATGGTAATCCTGTAGATTTGTAAACTATATAAGTTTTTCAACTCAAAATAAAATTTGCCAATAAGACTCACATGTAAGGTGGTCTCAACATTTTAATCTAATCGTTTTCAACGCGTCTTTCTGAGAGTTATGTTCAAAGTTATATTCAAAACAGCTAAAAGCCTTAAAATGAGCCATTATGTTCACACTAGAGGCAATAGAAGTTAATTCGAAGAAACGTATTTATCGCTGCGGGTAAACGTCCGGTAATAACAAAATGTCTTAGTTCGTCGGTCCCTTGTTAAGCTATTACTTTCTGTAACATGTACGAATGTATCCCATCTCTATAGTTTCATATCAGGAAGACGCTTCAAACGGTCTCTTTATATAGCGAATAAGGTCGATAGAACTTTGTAACACGGGACATCGTGGAACGTATAACCCCGGCTTAGGCGATTGGATTGCGTGAACGCAACAAAGAGGGTCCTTTCCATTGAAACGGTCTCTGGGAAGTCCAGGCGCGTGCAATAAGAAAATTCTCATGCAGACACTCCAAAAGCGCTTAATGCAATGGCTCTCGATAGATAGTCGATTGTTTGGCGCGTCTTAGTTAAATGCATAAAAATGTAATAGGGAAATCGTTCCTAGCTGCACGAAAATCGCTGCAGCGTGAGATGTATACTCACGGTAGCCTTAATAGGGTTTGCCTATTACTTTATATGGTGTATCGTTAAACGTTTTTTCACTCTTTATATAGGAGTATATTTTATTGTAAAAGGCTTTTAATTAATTAGTTTATCTGGTGTAGGTTGTACAATAATTGAATTACTATGTTAAATAAACAAACAAACACTTTCTATACTTATAGCCCCACACTAGGATTTTCTCCAGTATCATGGGTGCCATGGACACACACAAAAACAAATACACAAATAACCTTCATCCAGAATTGACTTCTAAATTCAACATTCAGATGTCTGTTTGCCGGGAATTGAACCCGGAACCAACTGCGCGTCCTCTTATGTTTCACCATGCTCCATACTAGGATTTTTACTAGATCTTGGGTGCCATGGATACAAAAAAATATCCTGACCGAGGGAAATCTCTGTCTTCTGTATGGGCGTGGTGCGAAACCGGTATCTATTGCGTTTCAGACCGGTATTTTGACCGTTCCGTCACGCGGGTCATTCGAAAAATGTACATTAACCGATGTGATTTAAAGGTCGAAAATTAGTAATAATTTCTATTGTTTTGAAAATTAGTGATACCATTTTGTTGTATAATAGTTTTTGAAGAATGTGTGTGAGAATAATATGTTTGAAGAAAGAAGTATTGTCGCTAACAATCACAAACAATTGTAATCGACTGATAACAGGATTGAAGTTCTACCTAAAGTTAACCACTGATATTTTACTACCTTGATAAGTGAATTGAAAACCCACATATTATTACGTTTTTTTTGTAACGAGTAAGAAACCTCGAAAAGGTACCCGGTGCCCTAGTAGCAACGCCGGGTTATGTGTGATTTTTACCGCACTAAAACCATTCCGGTGGCCGTAGTTCGTCCTTAAAATTAAATTGATACCTCTATCCATTTCATATAAGGTTAAGTATAAGTACCTGTATATTTGGTTTTGTGTCTTAATAAATAAATATTACTTACTAATTTTATTATGAGGTGAAATACATGCCGCAATGACGCCGCCTCAATGAAACCATGATGGGTTCTGCCACCATATTAAACGGTACTCAGTAAGGGTTACTCAATAATATTATTAAAATTAAGTACTCAATGCTTTGTGGGTAACGTACATATTATATGAGGTTAAGTAACACCATACATTATAATTGACCGGAAAACACATACCAGATGTGTTGATCGTAAAGAAAAACGGCAAATACTCATGTTTTTGTATGGGGGCTCCCATAAAAAAATCTGATTAACCTTGTCGTCGTCTTATGTCTAACTAATAATACATAACTAAATATTCTGTAAATCTTTCAAGCGTCTGCGTGTTGCATAACTAATACATAAATATTTAAAAGGGACTACCATACGGTAGTTTACCTTATACATATATTTATTTTATTTTGTTTTAAGTATTTATGATTATAGCGGCAACAGAAATACATCACCTGTGAATATTTCAGCCATTTAGCTATCACGGTTCATGAGCCTGATGACAGACTGACGGACAGCGGTATCTTAGTAATAGGGTTCATTTTATTTTATTCTTTAGGTACGGAATCCAAAATAAATTAATATAAAAAGTACTTTTAAAAACAAGCGTTTTTCCGTACTGTATTAAATTCTACAAATTAAGCTCTTTCATCTGATACCCATGTTGGATGGGTTGGACAAAAAAATGTATTCGGCCATTTTGTGGCGGCGGCCATTTTGGAATTTCAAAAATATTGATTACATATAATTGCATT
>DWNE01008642.1:0-11395 GCA_018249875.1 Cecropterus toxeus | reverse complement strand
GTAGTAGGTACTTTTGTGTTTTTTATAATATTCAAGTAGCAAACGAGCATGCAGTCCATCTGATAAACAATCACCGCCGTACATTACTGATATTATCCGAAGTAGATATAACGTACCTGTAGATTCTGTTGCTTTAACCGCTTCTGAACATTTATTACATATAAACAGATGTATACGATATATAATTAATTTGATTTGAATTATGATTTTATAGATGACTGGTCAAAATATCAAAACCAGAAAAGACCAATGAAAGCTGCAGTTTTGCAAGGTCTACAGGTAACAAAAAACCTTTAGAAAATAAGATCAATAATTTAAAAATATGTGCTGGTATGTGCCACCAGATTCCAAAAGTACTTTTGTAAATGCATGTTTTATAAATAAAGGTCAATTAATGAAAATTAATTAAACTTTCCTTGTATAGAAAAAATCCTTTGAAAATCCTTTAATCATGATTTCAAGAAACTTGAATTCAAACATTCCATCCGACCAGAAGGAGTCAAAGTTTTACAAAATCCTTGTGAGCCGTTTTTACTGTAACATAAATGACATAATTTAACCGGTATGGTCGTAACACGTTTCTGCGGTCTATTTTGTTTTGAATAACAAGTTGAATCTCGAAACATGGTAGTAATTTTGAGATTATTTATTTATTATTTTATTTACCTGATTTCTTGTACCTGATTTTTCAAACTTATCGCAGAAATCGTTTCTTTCTCTAAAAAGAATCTGAAATGTGGATTTGAGATTTTGATTATACTTAATGATTACATATAAAATATAATTTTGTTGATAAAAGAGCGCAGATTTAGATACTATTTTATACGAACTCTTGTTTTCATTAGTTTTACCGTTTGTATTCAGCGTTAATAATGTCTTCTAAGACATTTATGTAAGTCCTAGGTTGCGGCTAGCACCGCTCGTGACTTCTTAAAACTACATTACAACATTATAAATATTATAATTTCACGATAAACAACTTTACGACAATAACACCAGAAATCAATAATCCCGATTATGGTCATTCCGATAAACAGGTAGTTTGCAGTCCGAACGCCCTTGAAAAGGATCTGTTTGTTTCAGGGCATTGGAGCCAGCAATCACTGCTTATTATTATACGCTCGGCATCGATCCCACCACAACAACACAGCGACCCGAGCGGCGCGCACGAATGCCGCTAACATTGCGCGAGGTACAACAATACGCGCAAATGTGAAGATCCGAGTCTTTGACCAGAGTACGGTGAAAATACCCAAAATGCGTGCAGTGTTCTTCCTGTGTGTGTGTGCGTGCAGTGCCGTCGTAGGCCAAGACATTAACGCAATGGCCCGCATGCCCAAATATGACTCTAGATACGATTATTTAGATGTGGATGCTCTCTTCAATAGCAAAAGACTGGTGAAAAATTATGTGGACTGTTTGATTAACAATCATCGGTGTACGCCTGAAGGGAAAGCGCTGAAAAGTAAGTATAATAAAGACAATCAGAAGCAATGTTATTTTGCCGGTTCTTATCAGCGGTTTGATATTGTCTGAATGAACACGCAAAAAATGACGCGACTAAAAATTGAAAAGATATAAAATACAGAACCACTTGTAACTGGAAATAATAAACGAAACAAATAGGCCCTAAAATCTGGATAATGTCTTTGGTAATTTTTTGTTTAAATTTGGTTTTTCTAAACAATAGGCCAAATATATGATTTTAGGCTGAATCATCGCGGAATCATTTATTGCCAGAATTTGTAACATATTAAAAAGTTCAAATGAATATAAGTAAGTACATGAACCATCGTATACGAGTATCTTCGTTTTGATATTTATAAAAAAGCAAATTTAAAATGTCCTAAAATTAGTTTAGCACTACGTTAATCTGTAAAACATAAGTATATCTAAATATAAATGTACTAAATTGAACTTTTAACGTTTAACGAGTTAATATTTTTACACAATCTTGTAATCCATAACTAATATTATGTTAAATGATAATATGCACTAAACGTTTAAGCAATTAACATCAATCAAATCTGTTGGCAACTTGCAGATTGTATTGAGCAATCATAATATTAAACAGAAGATGCAAAACTCTAGTGAAAGTAAGGTCAAAAAATCTAGAAATCGTGTAAAATCACTAAAAGCATGCAATCTCCTCTTGGCTAGAGGTCACTGTCGTTTGAAGACATCTGTAAAAAAAACAAAACTGGATTGAACTCTTACCTGAGATGGTACATCGAGCCTTATTTCTGACTAAGAATAACAATAGTGTTAAGCCCTGGTGTATTCTGGTTTAATGCATATGGTAAGGGAAGCATTCTTATCTATGGCGTTCCAAATTAGTCTTCAGAGGAAGCAATGAATCTGTGGTCGAACTCAGACAGGATTCTAATTTAAAGTGGGTTTAATTACAAATGTCCATGGACAACAGTGGCCACTTACCATTAAGTGGCCAATTACCATGCTCATGTCCTATTTTTCAATAAAAACATCGGGCTTCCCGTGGAGACTAAGTTGGAACGCCTCGTATAAATGTTCCTTTGAATACCCCTCGCTACTGCGACCAATACCAATTTTGACCAACTTAGCTTGGCACATTATACGTTTCAACTTAGCTCTCAAGAGTAACCTAGTAACTCTATAACCCATCTTAGAACCGCAATTGTATTTGAACTTGATTAAAGGTATCCGTTATCAATTGACCACTTAGCATTACTGTATATATGTATGTGTGGTACACAACCCTTGTGGTAATACCACTTCGCAAACATCTCTACAACACCTATTTTGCCCAAGTGACAGCTGTATTAAGCTCTGCTGTATTATAATTTGAAGAGAGCAGTAAAGGAGATATACTTTTCCAAGGCTTAGTCATCAGAGATACCAAATAACTTCTACTACTAAAAATGTTATTTATAAAAAAAATCGTACCCATTTGAATGGCAAACGAGTAAACAACCTACCTAATGGCAAATGGATAATGAATCTAACCATGTACATCTTAAATCAACCACAACAACTGTTATTTGTAAATTAGATAGAAGTTGCAGAAGGAAATTGCAGAGAAACTTTACGACACAACGAACCAGACCACAGGTTATAGGCAGAAATGAGCAGAAAACGGTGGTAGAGAGTTTCATCAACAAAGGATGTGTCCTTTAAATGACATGCTCCTTTAAATTTAAGAAGATCTTATTTTTTTCTCGAAATCTGAGTCATCTTGACGGATTAATAAATAAATGTTTTTTCGAATATTTTTCTTTAATATTCTATCGAGCGAGATTTTAAATTAAAGTAATAGTCTTTTTCCATTTTTTTATAAAATAAAACGCTATTTTTGCACATTTGTTCTAATTAAATAACTCCATAATTATTTTTTAATTGAAATAAAGTAGAAAAAATATTATTTTATTTTAATTGAAGACAGCGAACAGCACTTCATTCATTCAATTTTGTTTTCTTAATTTTGACTTTTAGCTGCATGCACTTTTCAAATATGGGAGTCATTCGACAAGACTCTCTGATAACTTCATAAAAGCCAAACAATCGGATGATTACATTCAACTACGAGTAGTAATGAAGTAATAACTAGTAATCTTATAATGAAGGTTGTCACGCCGCACAGTGACGTAGCGTGACATTGACTTCTTAGCAATGCGTTAAAGTACTTTTCTTTCCTGCTTCACTTTTAATGTAACTTTTAAGTGCTGAAAGGCTTTCAAGAGAAATGTTCCAATTTAGTTATCTAATAACTATTGTCTAAATAAATAAAAAAAATATGAAGAAAAATAAATTATTGATTAACATTTGTTATTACAATATAAAGCAAGGGTTTCGTCTAGTACAGAGAGTACTGGAAGAAGCCCGCGTTAGTGGATACCCCGTTCAAACTCTAGAATCTAGAATGAATCGAAAACTAAAAAAATCTACAAATATGAAGAACGAATGAATAGAATGAACTAAATGCGTATGCGTGTAAACACACGACACGTATGCGTGTAACACACGACTACATAAACATGTGTTCACCTCATATATTTATCGTCTAAATGTAAGCCGGCTAGGAATTGAACTCGAAACCTTGTGATAGACTTGTATACTAAGTATTGCATCACGCGGGTCGTTGTTTGCATCAATTTTAAAGCATATTCGATTGAATTCACATAGAAACTTTGATTCATATGTAATTAATTGGTCCATGGACGGGAGTGGCCAGTCGCCATCAGGTGACCTGTACGATAGTAGTATATTTATGTTTAAATATACACACAGTTATATATTAGCAATGCCATAACGAATTGAGGTAAATATACCGTTATTATACTGCTAATTGTTTTGGTACACCTGGGTAATTCTGATAAATTTGCTCTCGTTTGTAACATTAACTTCAAAGTCAGTCGCGTTATTATGTAGCGACTTAGATATATTTATAACATAAATTATAATAAGCTTGACATATTTAGGATATATTGGATATATGGATATAGTGGAAGCAAAAACTAAAAATATAAATTATACATTTTATGCATGAACAATCATAATGAGGTCACGGGTATAATTTTAGAGATAGGCCAATTCGATGAGAATTTAATATGTGTCATTTTCTCAAAGTGGGACCGTGTTAAGGACGTCGAGGATTTTACTTATATTTTTATTCGAGTTTGAAAAAGTATTTATATAGCAAGAACTCATTAAGAAGCGCTTGCAAAAGATAAAAATAAAAAAAAACTGTGAGTTTGTGTGTGCAATTGACGCACGAAAAAGGTTGAATTATTAAAATATTTCTAAACATAAGGATATTAAGAATAAGACTCATATTCTTTGTCTAAAATCGTCAAAAAAATGTGATCATTGCAGTCCATTCGGACATCTTAAAAACGTTAGCGCAATTCAGAAAAGAATACAACGCCATCGAGTTGTTGCGCCGATAAATGATTCTAAACAAGTTTCACTTTAAAAAATGGATGCCATAGAAAAGTGAAAAAACTCGTAGCTACTACCAATTATTTATTTATTCGAAGTACTAAGTACGTCAAAATCAATGCATGTTAATGATATGTAACTGGTATCTAATCTTTTTCCTGATGTTTGGGGCAAAATAAGTTCTACAATAATTTATTCATAGAACAGAATGTTAGCCAACCATCTCAATTTTTAACGTACCAATACTTTATTTTTAACAAAAATAAAATCATTATTTATTATCTAACTTTCTCTTAATTTTTTGGTAACATCGTTATGTAACAGACAACTTATTTTCGAAAACACTCAAAAAAGAAATAAAACTTAAATAATTATGCGTTTGCCACATGAAATTAAAAAGTGATTTGTAATTAGATTAAAGATTAGACTATTTCATGTGTCTTTTCGTTACCCTCATTGCGCTATGAAATTAAATTGTTACATTGCGTTATACCTCTTAACGTTGCAAACAATTAAACCTTTTCAATTAGTCAATTAATCGATAAAGTCCATCACGGATGTGTTAGATTATCTTAGATGCCGTATTGTTTACATTTTCACTGATCGAATTCCGTTCGCCGTTCGCTGACACAGATAGCAAGGCCGCCATTACACATTCTAGCCACGGCAGCCATTGATCGTGGCAGGACCAATGGACTTAGCATTAACGCGTCCATAAACCGCATTAAATGTATAGTACTTATTTTAGTAAATATATAACCGTTGCAGTGATAGTCTAATGATTGAAACTCTGCCTCTCAATCGAGGGTCCGAGGTCACAAGCACGCACCACTGATTTTTCTAAAATGATATGCGTATTAGAATTTAACTGCTTTACGGTGAAGGAAAATATCGTGAAGCAACCGGCACATCTAAGAGCTCTCTAAAAAAAAGAGTTCTCAAAGGTGGGTGAAGTGCGCACTCTCTCATTCTAAGAGAAGACCCATTCAACTAGCTTTTATTTGATACCCATATTGTCATTTAATGTAAATGATACCCAGGCGCCACTTTTTAAATTATATAGCCTATGTCCTTTCCAAACTGAAACGATTATAATGATATGTAATACGTCACAGTCCGTCGAGCGGTTTGTAGAGCTGTAGCACGTGCCAAAAAAATGAACATACATGCAAACAAACATACATACATACGCTCAAAAACATTACACTCCTTCTGATGCAATCGGATAAAAACGTTTACGAACGATAACATGCGGGTTGCTATTTTACATACTCGTATATCGCAAAGCGGCGACATAGTTATACCTTTTATAAGGAAAATCTACTCAGCACATCGATACGATCGGAGTAATCTATCAAATCTTTCGACCGTAAATTAAACGCGTGCTACTGTTACAGACAATACTAGTTTCCCATTGTTACATCCACAGGTATGATATCACAGCAGCTTGGTATTATGCAATGCTGAGATTATAAATCACCGAATAAAAAATGAATAGGTAGATATGGTGAAGTGAAGCTTTTATCAACTCTAATTGTCTAATCAGTTACAAAAAAAATTAATGTTGATTTAATTAAATCGTCTACGCTGTTTTAGTTATATTTGCGCGGGCTATATTGTTTATTTTTTGTGAGTTTGCGTGTCGTGTGTTGTAAATCTGAACTATCTATTTTTTTTAAATCCACCCAAGAAATCATGTGTTTCTCAAACAGATTCAAAATGTGTCCAGCTAACTCGAGAATTGAACAGAAAAAAATATTATTGTCACGAAAGCTTTAATTGATTACTTCATATTCTGGCTAGCCTTTTAAACAATATATATTTACTTAATAACAGTGTTAGGCTAAGTATTCCAGTGCGATTTATAATTTATTTTTACATTTGAGTTAACTTTGGAAACAACAAAGAAGCGGATTTCAATAAATGTTTATCTGTTTTTAAATTATCTAAATGCAAGCATATAAATAAATTCTGGATGGGAAAGCACACAGTCACAATGAATAACTGTATCGGATACAGTTTACAGGATTAATTGGATACAGGATAATGAGGATACAGTGTATCCTTATTATCATGAGTGTATCATTAATTATGTAAATGTAGCATGGATGAAAATTGTAATAGATTAATCTATTTCTTTACTTATCTCTATTCAGTTACGACGTTAATTATTTCTAGGAATATTGTTTCTATGAAAAACTCATTGATTGACTGCATGATTATCAAGTTACAATACAATCCACAATGTATTTGAAAATGTCTAGCCTTCAATATGTGTAAAACCCACGACAATATCTACAAAAATCACTATAATTATAATAAATATTTTTTATTAATAATTAATGTAAAAAACGTCCTTCAAATATAATTATACATACATACATATGTAGTTACTAGATAGACAATGAACTCTATTGACATATGGTGCGAAATCTAAAATTAATTATAGCTAAACAGGACTACTTAAATAAATTAAGCAATTATGTCATAGCATAATGTTTTGGTTTATTCAAAACAAACTTCACCTTGAATTTAAAAACGAAAAGTAAGATTTGTTTTTTCTCAAGGAAGTCCAGTGTCACACGCCCGTGATAGCATCTGTGCATAAACCAGAGACCAAAAAATGATACAGAAATGTCTAATAATGGTTGATTTTTAGGGTTCCGTAGCCAAATGGCAAAAATACTTATAGATTCGTCATGTCCGTCTGTCCGTATGTGTGGCGGTAGTGCATTTGGAATCGAACCACAAAAAAATACCAACGGTATAGTTACGTAGAATAAACAACTTTAAAACGTTTTTCACATTTTAAAATCGGTAGAGCTGTTTGTTGTTAGCCTGCAGTAGCAGCCACTACAGAAAAACGTTTAATCATTAAAACTTCTTACTTAGTTCTTAAAGAAAACTTGTGTTTGTAAGCAATAAGCAAAATCGATGATCTGTGATCATTTATTATCAGGTAAACTTGTTTGATATTGAATACAACTTTCGCTGTAAAGCTGTCTATTTCGCCATAAAAAATGCCTATTCGCGCCTTTGTTTGCCTTTTTTAATTAATTACATAATACTTAGCTTAAGAATCTTATATGTATATGAATGAAGAACTATACCGTTTTTTTTTCATATCATCATCTAATTTCGTATTTTGAATTATTAGATAGTAACCGACAGTTTATGATACGTATACATGATTGTTAAGGTATAATAAAAAACTATTAAATAATGATTTGCCTTATTTGCAATCAAGGAACGCGTTCTGTGTCTGCTCGACTTCGCTGGGTGTGGAAACCTGTCATTATGTGTCTTATTTAATCTCCGCCCCTGTCCGAAATCACGAAACAATTACATCAGATTCGATTATGACTTCGATTATGATTATGGGATACGGTTACGAAGCTTCAAAACATCCCTGCCTAAAGTATTTTCGAGCTGAAATTTCACATAGTTTGGAGTACAGTTAGCAAGATCCATAACATAACACATAATATCCCTGCCTGAGATAATAAGATATTTTCCAGATTAAAATATTGAAAACGTTTTTGCGGTAATGCTCCCTATTTGTACCAAGATCTAAGCCAAACATTTATATCAACATTCAATTGTTTTCTTTTTTGCAAATTCATTTATCATATTTAACGTTCATTTCTATAACAGCACATGTTTTAATAGTAAACGTGAATGTTATAGGACAACTTCTATCTAGGCATGATGTTATCTACACTTTATACCGTAATATAATGTAGCTTAAAGTCCAGGATATAAAACCTTAAAACATACCCTTGAATTATATCTAGGTTTTGTTAAAACAGTTTATTCGTTTTATTTCCGTTACTACAGGTAATTTATGACACAAAAATAACCATTATTATTTTAATACTCATTTACGAGTATAATTATAATTTAAAATGCCTGCAAAATTTGTCTTAACAATTAAAATATTTATACTCGTGGATATGTCGACCACTTAATGTCTGTGAAGTCTAATTTGGAACGCCTCATGTAAGTCTAATCAATGCCTAATTATCTATAATTAACAAGTCTAAAAGCCTTAAACGGTGACCTACTGAAGCATTAAGCCTGGCCTACTAAAATACTTAAATAGGAGCCAGATATGAGATAAGTTCAAGGTAGTTAGCCAGATGTTGTTTACATTATTATTGAGATTAATAAAACGCAACATTGGGATGTTTTTTTATGAATCTTATTATGACATTTATATATATTCAAATCTTACATTACATCTATATATGTCAAAATGAAACCCTATTTCCCTTGATTATAGCATCACGCCTGAACAGCTGGACCGATTACGCAATTTTTTTTTGTTGGGTCGGTTACTATCAAGGGAATGTTCTTATGAAAAACAAAATAAGAAAGTTGCAAAAAAAAACAAAAATCAACATAACCAAGTCTTTGGCATTTGACATAACTGACTGTCTTATCAATTTAAAATTTATAGTATACATCACGTGGATGCAGTCCTCAAGATATTATGTCATCTTTAACTCGTGCTCGTTAACTACTTCAATTTTATAAAAGACTAGCTGTACCACTCAGTTTCACCCGCGTTTATTAGAGACCAATCTATTAAAAACAAACAAACATATCGTGATGTTACATAGCCTAAAGCCTTCCACGATAAATTTAGTATTCACACAAAAATATTTTTTTAATTAGAACCAGTAGTTCCTGAGATTAGCGCGTTCAATCAAACAAACTCTACTACTTTATAATATTAATATAGAAGTATAGATACGTTTTAATACTTTATAGTTTATAGGTATTACTTATACTTATTTCCTAAAGTTACGAGTATCACGTTATTTTATTACTCGAAAATCTTACTGATAAACTTAAAAGTTTATGAAATAAATTCAAACATATTTTACATAGATGTCAAGATAAAATAGCCAAGAATTAATCGTATGTTGCATTTATATGTATTAACGTGTTGACATATCAAAAATGGTTTAACGAGGTCATTCACTGGGGTTACAGCAAGCTGTGAATTTCAATTGTATATACAGTTAGTTATTGTCAGGCTATAATGATCTCGAGACCGTAATGGCGAAGTGACAGAGGTCGAGCGATGAGTGAATTATATTAGAGGCATCCATAGTCACCTAATATTACAAATATTTTTTTACTGTTTTACGGTGAAGAAAAACGTGAAGCGTAAGGAAACCTATACACGTAAGAGATATCTGAAAGAGTTTTCAAAGGAGTGATAACCAACTGAAAAGTGTTTCCTAATTCGAACTTAGCAAACGCAGTGGATTATTACCTTAGACAATGGGTCTGAGATGGCTGGGTACGGGTCTCCTTTTTTTTTGTCACGAGGGGGAAATCTTCAAGAGATACCTGACGCCGAGGAAGCAACGCCCGGTTGTGTGCCCCCCCTCCCAGGTAGCCATCCTCAGCACTATGTGGCGAACTCCAGGATCTCCATCGGAACTCAACCGGAGTCCTCCGAGCGTCCTCCTCTTTCCCTGTATGCCCAGCAGTGGAACATTAATGGATTGGAAAAGATACACATTACTTCGAAAAAAACATAATAGTAAACGTGTAGTAAACCTGCTTGCCTTGGTGTACTTACTAATCTTTTTAATTATAACAATTATTAATAACAGTTACTTGACAAGTATGATATGTTTTCTGCTATTTCTCAAACAGTTTACTTGCCGCAATTATTTACACATTCGTTTTAGTAGCGGTTCTCAAGATGACATGAAGTGATCTGTAAATACGTACAACTTAAGTACATAAACACTTATCGCATTAACAACGTACAGTTCAACGACTCCGCATCGTAATTACTGGTTTATCGATATGAAAATTGACTATTTAAAACTCGATTTTTTCTCGGAACGAGTATTTTGTTGAACTTTTAAGTGACAATATCATGTGATAATCGTTGACATTATCGATTCGTTTCGGTTTACATTTATAAAATTCACGTATGAATGTAAACCGTCATATAGTAGAGTTTTATTATTGAAACTATTTTAAATTATTAATCACCATTTAAATTGATAATCTAAAATTTCAATTTAACCACGTGCAATCCTTTTTATATCAAAATACTTGGCATAGACCTGTTTGAAATAGACTGCTTGAAAAAAGACCCGTTTTTGTATCGTTTTATTTTTGATTTTTTTTCTCATATCACAAAAATAAACAATTATAGTTAATACGTGAGCGAATGAGCATCCTTTGGCTTTTGAACCCTACCACAACTGCACCAACGTTTGATCTCGTTTGGAATGGAGCTGACGTTCTTCCATCCTGTTCGACCGCGTCCGATCAATACCTTCATCCTTCAAACCAAATTGGAGCATAGTAAAGTATACTGTAGACAAAAACGTTTTTTTTTTTATCAACATGAAGTAGCAAACGAGCCAGCACCCCACCTGATGGTAAGTGGTTACTGCCGCCCATGGACATTTGTAAGCAACTTCATATAGAACAGGGGTTCTAT
>DWNE01008641.1:0-11395 GCA_018249875.1 Cecropterus toxeus | reverse complement strand
CGCTGCATATAGATGTATGGGCAGAAACAAGACTCAATCTTGTCTGGAAAAACAAGACAAACTCGTACTAATGGTACAGGTCAGTAACTGACGTAGTGGCGTAGCGTGTGCTTACGCCGTTCGAGGCGGAAGTTGAACTCGCCACTCATTTACACAGTCGGCAAAACAAAAAAACGATAATATCTAACCAAAAAGAAAACGACAATATTAAACTTAACGACCAAAAAAAACGCCAATATCTAACTTGACGACCAAAACAAAGGACAATATCAAACTTGATGACAAAAAAAAAACGGCAATATCTAACCAAAAAAGAAACGACAATATCTAACTTGACGACTAAAAAAACGGCAATATCTAACTCGGCGACCAATAAAGCCAAGGTTGGCAAATCTTTTTTTGCCGCTCCTCAAAATGTGCCGCCCGGGGCGGACCGCCACTGAACTGATGCATTACTCCTAGTGAGGATTATTGAATGGAGCTCGATCGAATTATAATTTAGAAACTTTTGTAACTTCCATTAACTTTGCAAGGGTTACCGATTATATATTAAGCCTAAATAATTTAATGTGGTCAATAATATTTTTCTAATTATATTGTAGTGATTCGATTTTAACAAATTGTTTCAGATATTTTATCTCGTTGTACCTACATAATTATTGTTAATCTTTATGTAATAAAATTTGTAAATAAATAAATATTTGCTTTATTTATTGACACAAATTATAAAGATATAACTAACCTAATTAAATAACACATATGTAAGGTTAGTTTTAATTTGTTTTAGTTTATGATATTTTAAAAGTATGGTAAAAAAAATCTGACGACCCGTGTGGCGGAGCGGTCACTATACCGGTCTGTTACGCAGTGAATACCGGGTTCGATCCCCGGCCAGACAGAAATGTGAATAATGAGTTTAAATTTCTGTTCTGGGTCTGAGTCTTTGTGTATTCGTCTTTGTGTGTCCATGGCTTAATTTTACGTTTGTAATTTTCAGTTATGTGGCGCCATCTCTTATCGAATAGCGTAAAATATTCAAATAACTACATCAAGATTCCAATTATTAAATTATATTCTAATGATCGTATTAAATAACTTCGATTCGTAAACGATGTAATTGAATTTTTTTTATTTCCTACGGTTAAGCTATAGCTAGCATACTTTTATAAAGTGTAAAGGTAAAATAGGTACCTAAAACATACATGTATATAACTTCCTACCGACATTGCTGTGACATTAATGTATAAACAATATTTTGTTACATTTTATATAGAAGTGTACCACATTCAAATAGATTTTGTTTACAGATGTATGAACAACATTTTGGTAGTTTTGAATGTTTTGCATTTGCTAAATACCGCTAAATAGTTAGGCACATTAGAATAATTTGCTATTTTATATCAATAAGGTACCTATGATGGTTTTAAGATGTTCTAAACAGATTATTGTTTATTATTATTGTAGAACCGGAATGGTATTAAAACAATTTATATTTACACAACACAAGATTATTATGATTATTGGCGAATTAATTTTACGGCGCAATCAAAATGACGAATAGCATATTATATATTTGAAGAAATGTTTTTGTATGTTTTTAGTTTAATAAATACATAATCTTTTTTTACGAATTCTCGACATATAAAAACCAAAGTATAAAAATCAAAGAATCTTGCTTTAGACGGATAGTTCCGTAGTAATTATGTTTTAAATAACGTTACAGATAGACACATGTGCCCCCGCTGAGCGGAGTCGGCGTGAGACCGAGTTGACATGAATATGACACGTGTCACTGCGGTTCTTATCATTTATTTCGTGAATGGCCAACATTATTTACCCTCTGAGTTATTTTTATTTTTATCTGTAGCATACGAGGTATGATTCCGTTCTTGATTTTAGTCACATTATTAAACTAGTAACATCGTTGAAAATATTAAAACAAAAAACTCGACTGCTTAAAACTAATTTTTGTTCATAATGATATATATTTAATTTAACGCTTATATGAGTTTTTGTCAAAAGAGTCAAATAAGAGTACATATTTTTAGATTGATCTATTTACTAGCTTTCATTTCATACCCATATTGTCGTAACTAATAATATAACAAATCGTCACTCCTCCCCCTTTTTTCCTTTATTTCCAGGCGCCATTTTTTTAATTATATAGCCTATGTCACTATGCAAATTGAGACGATTTTAATAATATGTAATACGTCACAATCCATCAAGCCGTTTGGGCTGTAGCGTGTGTTAAAGAAATGGACATATATACAAACAAACAAACATACATATTAACATACATACATACGCTCGAAAAATGTTACCCTCCTTCTGGCGCACTCAGGTAATTGAGTTGAAACCCCTCATAGAATTTTCATACATTTTAAATCCGACATAAAAACACACTAACATCAAAACTTGTTATTAGGACGAAATAATAAACTAATTGCTCAACTCCAAACGCATTCATAAACTAAATCACATTACGATTAGGAAGGTAGATAAGTGCTATTAAATAAGTTTCAATTATGCCGGAGGTCTGAGGTTCGTATCCCAGGCATGCATAACAAATTTACCTTTATGTGCGTATTAGAAATTAATCATCACTTGCGTAAACAGCAAAAAGAAGAGAAGAGACTTCTTTAAAGAAGTTGTTAATGGTGTGTGAAGTTTACCAATACCACCAGGTGGTAGAAACGGTGTAGTTCGACTGGGGAGGTACCACCGCCACACTTTTTTTCTTCGATAAATAGAATTTTTATCAAACCAATAAAACCTGGGGATATTTACGTAGTAAAAAGAGGCATCCGTAGTTGTTGGAGGGTTACCTAACTAATAACTATACATATTAAACGAGCTGCAATCTTTGCAGCGTGCTCGGGCATAATGAGGGCGAGCGGGTAGCGATTTACAAAGACAACATTGATTCTTATGTAAATGCCTCTTTTAAATAAAATTTTGTAAAAGGAAAAATGAAGTTAGATAAGCCAATGTCGTTTCAGTACCTACACATATTTTTTTTGTGTGGAAGCAGCAAAGAATCATGCAGTCTAGCTGATTGTAAGTTTCCCCTGTCGCCGATGGACAACTGTATTCGACCCCAGGTAACACTGGTTTTACCTGAGATTAGCCACAGATGCGTTGTTACCCCTGACGACTAAATTGGAACGCCTCTACTTATCTCCCATATCACATCCAACAGACTAGAACACGGCAATCATAACACGGCTGTTATTAGGCGGAAATGGGTGAAGATGGGCGGATAGGTGAGATTTTCCACCTTTAAATTAATTCACTAAAGTAGCGTTCTAAGTATTAACAACACAAATACTTAATTACCGTACAGATAGTCAGTTGTTTCTGAATTAATATAAGTAATGTCTGGATAATAAATTTACCAATTTCGTAATATAAAAAAAGTAAACTAATCGATAAATGTGGCAACTAAAAGTTGGTTATGTTACTTTGACATTAAATAGTTATAAAATACATCAATTAATAATAATAATAATAATAATAATGTTTATTGACCATAAATGTGAGTACATTTGAAACGAAGAGCCCTGACTCCCAGAAAAGCGTGAGCTGTGGCCTGGGAGACAATTAATCAAAATAATTAATCTTTTTTTGTAAAAAGCGCCATCTCACCGATGTTTTTAAAGCTAGTAGTTTCAGAACCACTTAAATTAGTGTCAGCAATTTTAAACAGGTGGAGTTGTTATTAAAATGTTTTACTTCAATTCGTTGTAATTAGTGTCAGTTGTAATAACACAAATGTTTAAATATAATAAATAAGTTTAATAAACAGAACAAAATATTGTAGTGTTAGGATTATTATATAAATGTGTGCAAATTAAACATTGGTTACAGCGACATCTATACGAAAATTACTAAATCATTTCGTCAACTATGGGACGAACTAAGCAAAGCACATATTTAATAGATTGCTGTCTTAAAATGGTTAATAACACCTACATTATACTTTAATTCACTTTCTTAACATTCGAAAGAATGTTAATAAATAAATACATCGATTAATATATATTTTTAAATGGATACCAAATCTTATTGCAATACTTGTTATAAGTATTTCCATAGACATGTCATCAACATAGTTAATGAATGTCGATGACCTATAATGATAGGTATAAGTAGGTAGATTTTAAGTGCATAAAATGCAAATGTAACACATATTTGTGGGCACTAATGCCGCGCTTTCATTATAATCGTAATTCACAAACATTACCATTGTATAATCCGACAAGGCATATGCTATTGTCTGTACCTAAATTTATATAAAATTATAAGGTGCCATTAACATATGATATAAAATAGGTAACTGTGTAGCTACAAAAAATATCTTTCGCACCCACGTATATCTCAAGGCTAACTTATTTACGAATTCCCATTTATAATTTTCTGTAGATGTCCTTCTTATTTGAGCACAATAGATATTAAAGATTTCTATTTTTACGAAAAAATCCTTTTGGAATCGGTTTATCCAAAATTTATAATACAAACAAGTCCCTATTTCACAATAATTATATGCTACGGATGAAATATTTTAGAAAAAGTGTATCATGTTTATATTTTTAAGCTAGACTACAGAGCAGGTATTTAAACTAGTAATGTAAAGTGTAATTTTTGCATTAAAATATAATATACTACATTGCAGTGTAATAAGATGCAGTCTACCTTAATCAAAACACTAGTTTTTATAGAGAAAAATGAATAGATGACATGACCGATTACAATTGCGTTACCTACTGTTAGAGCGTGACGGAATGTCGCAAGAACTAAAAAGCTTAGACCAGACTTCATTATGACACTCCAGTAATTTGCGATTGCTAAACATGTGGCGTCATCAAATAAAATACACATTTATCCAAATCGTTTATTCAAGCAAATGAACATAATATGAACAAACTATAACATTAAATTTATCTACTTAATGATATTTACATTCCATACCTCACTTAACTTAGTAATGACGATCTATTACGTACATCTAAAAACTTACTCTAATCCGTGAAAATGCAGAATATTCTCACACCGTCTTGTAGACAATATTGGTAAATAATTTGCATATCTATGCATGTACAGTGCACGCGAAAATCATTTTCGATAGTTTCAATGCGAAAATATTCTGCATTTCTGATATTATGTCAATTATTTCTTATAGAACAATGTTATTGATAAACCATATCAATAGACATACGCGACATTATTGAAAGTACCTTTTATATGAAATTTAGAATATTCCCGTCTTATCCAGGCACATAAAATTTTGACCGTTCCACGCCTATTTATAGGCGCGCACGCGACTACGACGAAGTCAAAAGTGGGCTTCATTGTACTTGAGTGTAGTCCAAAACCTATGAACTTATTTCAGTGATAACGTGTTAAGGGGTGACCTATAATAATAAACAGATTTATATTTTAGCTATATACTAATCGGAGCCTTTGATTCCTTCGTAGTCGTCACAAAAAAATTTAACTTGCTTATTGCGTAAGACATATTTAGATCAGTGGGGTGTCCAAATACTGAAAATAGCCTCAATCTAGTGACTCGTCCTGGAAGTGCTCGGAGCTGCATGCCACTGATCTAAATAGCACCACATTCACAAACATAAACACCACAAAACATCAACAATGGCTTGTCATAAAAAACTTAAATAGTGCATATCTTAATATATGTTGTGATTTAACTAAAAGCTACAAACCGTGTTTCGAATGGCCGCCTGCATCAGGACAGTGCACTTTGTGACCTACCTAATGATAAGGATAGACATCTCCAAGCAGCCACCAAAATCAGGGATCAATCAAATATATTACTATCCAGTGCATGGAACGCAACCATCTGTCCAAAGATTTACTTAAATTCATGCAACTTAAATATATAAATTTAGAGATCGCTCTCTAAGAATGAATCCAAACCGGAAGACAACACAAGTCTAAAGACTAGCAAATGTTGAAAGTTACTGAATTTTGCACAATTTAAGGTCATCATTGGCAGTATTATTTGGCTACAACAAATAACTATTTACCTAATTGATACAGTTCGCTATAAAAATATTCTAATTCTGAAATAAACCTATAAAGGCATAAAATTATAAACCTCATATTTAATAAAAAATGTTACAAATCTAATTATGCTTTATCATTTATATTATTGAACCTCTGTTGCCTCTAAGTTCCTTGCATCTCAGGCACTTCGTGTAAGTTGATCAATAGTAGGTCACAAATTATGGAAACATATCACTTGTGACACCGTATCAAACAAACAGGTAGGAGATATTTACGGGTACAGAACAGCAATACAGATCATCACTTAGGATACAAAGTAAAATCAGACAACATTATTAAAAATAAAATTATAGAGTAAATAAAATATTTTAGTAAAAACTCTTTGAGGACACTTTCTACACAGACCCATATAACATACAAAAACCTCATATGATTTAAAATATATAGTTCGATCGACTCACTATCGCGTTTCATGTTAAAATTTACAATGTAGATACCCACGCAGATGTCACACCGTTCACCGGCCGGAGCTCACACGCAACGGACACGCCCGCGCCAGCCGTCCGGCGACCGCGCGGCCGCCGGACGCTCGACAGTTCAATGCGGGGCGCGTCGCGGACCTCACTGAGACTGTCCCGGCTGACTGGCCTGGCTCGCCGACTTGGTGATCACGATCGTCTGCTTGCCGCCCACGCCCGACTTGCCCAGCTGCAGCACGTTCGACGGCAGCGTGATGATCTTGTTGCCGCCCACCATGTTGGTCGACACCAGCTTCACGATCGTGGCGCCGGGCGCGATGCCCTGCCCGCCCGCGGCGCTCACCGGTGTTCCGGTGCGGTTCTGCATCATGGTCATCTTGGGAGATGTAGCCACGGTCATCCCCGTCGACGTTTTCACCAGCGTCACGTACGGCGGTGTACTGCTAGATTGAGGGCTGGCTCCCGGCGTCTTCTTGATGATGACGGGTATGCCCGCGTTGCTGCCCGCCTGCCTCAGCACGGTGGCTCCGGATCCCGCGCCCGTCGTCGTCGCACTCACCTGGTCGCCCGACTTGGCCGTCACGATCTTGTACACGGGCGCCTTCACCTGCTGCCCCGATAACGCCCCGCTCGCGATCTGTATCGCACCTCCGCTGCTACCGATCACCGGTATATTGCCTGCACCAAGTTTAACGGGAACGCCACTTTTAGTCTGTAAATTGGCGACTCCCGCTTGTATGGGTACTCCACCGGCCGATTTAACCAACACATTACTTGTGCCGATCTTGACGTTACCACCGAGTTTAAGAGGGACGTTCGTGGTAGCCACCTTTTGGATGCTATTGGTTGCAATCTTGCCCTGAATGTTTGCAGCGCCTATTTTAAGCGGCACCGCGTTTACGGCGATCTTGATGGGGACATTTCCCGCGCCGAGCTTCACCGGCACGCCCCCGCTGGATCCAGTTTTAACTTGAACGAAACGAGGAGTTCCAGCAGTGCCTGGCGGTGTTCCTAGTACGATTTGAGCATTAGATTGTGCAGTTGACACGCGGACCGTACTGGGAGTCGAGACGCCGCTGACGATCCTGGTGACGCCTTGTGGGGTGACCGCGGCGACCTTGATCTGCTGTGACGAGCCACCCGCAGGCGACTTCACTACTGTTTTACCTTGGTACGTCTGCTTAATTGTGGGAGTGTTTGGTGATATTTTAACTGCCGCTTGCGCAGGTACCTTGATTGTGCTAGGCACGATTTTTTGAGGCGCAGTCGCGATAGCTTGAGCTGCGGGCGAGACGGTAGCGGGGGCTGGCCGGACGGGGAGCTCCACGGCCGGTGGCAAGCCCGTCGCAACCGGTGATGTAAGTCCGAAGGCCTTGGCGGCGTCGGTCGGCGTAGCCACAGGTGATGCAGGCGGAGGCGCAGCGACAGGTTCTGCGGCAGACGGGAAGCGGGCGGGAGTAACTTTGCCGCATTTTTGAACCTGCAATAAGTATGTAGTAACAGTGTTCATAGCGGGCCAACAAAGTTCCAATGAAGTTGTTCCGGCACGAACGAGTGCCACCCGACCGGCCTGCGGTGGTACTCCAACTTCTAGATACCATAAATCCTTGCAGCAGATTTGATTGTTCCATGTTTTCTTGTAACCGTCTCTTCCGGACCAAATGTACAGTCTGGTCTGTATGGCCACAGCACTGTGACCCGCTCGGGCTCGGGGAACACACTCCTCAAACTTATCCAAAGCAATATTATCCCATGTCATAGAATCTAAATTCAATGAAGCAAGTGTGTTAGTACACTTCCATTCCTTTTCATGTGTGGCAAGTTTTGATTCATCTGGTACGAGCGGTACCCATCCACCGTACACGTACATGTGATGTCCAATGACCGTGGCGGTGTGTAAGGACCTTGGCAAGGGAGCCGGGCCCCCGAGCTCCGGTCTGGACCAAGACATGCTGTCCACATCGAGCACCCACAGGTCTCCGAGTCGCGATCCACTCATACCTCCATATATAATTAGTGATGATTTTCCTGAATTTTTGTCGGTGTATGCAACCCCACTATGAGATTCACGGGGAGGTGGTGATTGGCCGTATGTCAATGGTATGTCCCATACTGTCATCGACGAATTTGGGTACAACTCTAGAGTATATAAATCATTAAGATATCTGGGTATATTATTCTTGGGGTCATCACTTTCGTTAGCCAAACCGCCAAACAAGTACACCTTACCGTGTAGCAGAGTAAAACTGTGTCCGAGTCGTGCACATGGTGGCAGCCCCTGCTTGGGCGGGAGGGGCTTCAGGCGCTTCCATTCCCATCGGGAAGCCTGCAGTTCGTAAAGATCGTTAGAATACTTGCCGTACTCCACCATGCCGCCAAAAACGAGTAGGCGCGTGCCGTCCACCACGAAGCCATAGGCGGCGCATCCTGGAGGCACCTCGCCCTTGGTGACGGGGACGAACCATTGGTTTGTGCTCGTGTTGAAGACGTGAAGCTCATGAACTATCCCTTCATTTCCGCCGCCGAAAACTATCATCAAATCTTTTATGGCAACCGCGCGATGGCCATGGCGGGGTCGTGGTTGAGGTCCGCTGGGATTGTAGACTTTTTGCCACTTAAGTACAGCGTTTTCCTTCATTTTTCCTATACATTTGTCACTAAAAGCTTTACACCGTATGTATCGCTCGGGATGCGTATCTATAGCATAGACAATGAGAAACGTCGTAAATAAGCTTTGAAGAAAATATTCAGGTTAGTCGAAGCTTCGTAGATCAATCTTATTCGACTCTCTCTTTCGCACTTATACAATTCTCCTATGAGTAAAAAAAAATCACCTTACTCAGCTTAGAGTGTATAACAAAAATGGCGTTAGCAACAGCAATGGCAACCTAACAAAAAGAGAAAGAGCGGCGTCGGACGTCAAGATATTGTCTATGAACGATAATAGTTTTAAAAAGTATTCTGCCAGATACACAATAAATTGAGTTGTAGAAATATTAACGTAAATTTCAACAACCTTGAGAATTGTACAGTGTATTTGGTTTTATTTTCATCATAATAGTATTAGAAGACACAAATTTTACTTTTTGCTAGGATATTATTCGACTAATTTTATTGAAATATATTAATGAAATAACAAAGATTGTAATTCAAATTAATAATATGATTATATATATTTAGGTTTATAAATTAATTATAAAATTATTTAATAAAGTTGTTACAATTACTCAAAATGGTTAAAATTTATATTATTTTGATGCAACAAGGTAATTTTTAAGCTGTGCTCAAATTGTTTATACCTATTATTGTTTCAAAGTTGGCAACATTGCTGTACTAAGGCGCGGATTCAATAAATTACTAAATATGGTTTAGGTCCAAGAAGATTACTTAAAAATATGAATATATAAAGGATTTTCTCCAATATAATTAAATAAGGATTACTTAGTACAGTCTTTTGTTTTATTTCAAATCCGTATGTGTCATTTTTAGGTTAAAACTTAATATGTTTATTTTTGTAACATAATCAAAGACAATATTACATTTTTTAAATAACAACACAGCATGGATTCAAGTATAAACTCATTTGCTACGTAGTTTAATATTAGCACTAAAACTTTTACACATTTATAAATTATTGATATGAATAAACATATTTAACTGGTATTCACACGTTAACTAATGTGAAACATCAATGCTTTTTTTAAAGTATATTTACAATTTATTTATTGTTTGTTAGACATAACTATAATGTCATAAGGCCGTTATTTTGGTAATTTAAAATATTTTTTAAACTTTCCCAAAATAAAACGATTTGAATTTTTCCTTTTATTTTCAATTTACACATCTGTTTTGGGTTTTAGTAGTATGGGTTACTTAATTAGTAGGTTGGTGCTTTACCTGAATAATAATTCAACTCAAAACCACTAATTTTACAGGAGAACCAGGTTAAAATCTAAAAGGTCAACTATAGTATAATTAGAGCAGCAAGTTTTTAATTCTATATTAACATAATAAGAAATAAATTATATCCTTAACTTAAAATTAATGAATTTTGAATGTATCATAAATAGTTATAAATATTATATTACTAAATGGCAATTAAGGAACAAAACATTACACTTTCAATGATCTTTATGATGAAAAGGGCAGTTGTAAGAAAATTTTGTGAAATGTATTTATTATAATTATTTACATATAGCAGTTTTAGTAAATTAATAATTAATATGGTGCATGGCTTATATATTTATTTATTGGTAATTAGAACGGGTTACCAGTTTTACTAATTAACCCAATGTGGTTACACTCTTACAATAATGTTAAATTAAATACAGACAATATTACAATTAAATGATGTTTTTGTTAATACATTACATTTCAAGGTAGAGATATTTGTACATTAAAAGAATGAATATATTCGAGAAGTTTTATTCTCAATTGCTAATCTTTGATTGCGATATTTATAATATTTTATTGTTGTTATGATGTAAGATATAATATATTTAGATTTAATATTTATCATAAGGTTTATTCAATTCACTTTAATTATCTGTGGAGAATATGAGACATTATAGTTTATATCTACATGCAGCCGAAAAGATGGCCGCGAATTAATTAAGTTAGGCTTGAAGGCGCAAGCCAGAGCCTTAAAAAAATACATATGCAGCCAGTAATACGGCAGCCATTACTAAAGAGTAACGGCTGCCGCAATCTGAACTGGCTGCAACCTCAAATCAAGTGTTTGACTTTTCAAAAGTATTTACAATTAACAATATTTTTTAAATATATTTACAAATTCTTAAAATTAAAAAAAAAAAGAGAAAAATGTGCTTGACTTGGTTTGGAATTGTAGAATTATAGTGCATTGTGAAAATAAAATTATATTATGCTTT
>DWNE01008640.1:0-11396 GCA_018249875.1 Cecropterus toxeus | reverse complement strand
GTTTTGGATCGCGAGATTGTTAGATACCATAGGTGTGTAGGCAGGGTTGCCAACCGTACTTTATATAGTATTTTACTGTATTTCGGCTTTGCATACTATATAGTATTGAATAAATAACGTAATATTTTTTTAACAACAGATAGAAACCGACTATAATATAACAAAAAAGCGAAAAAATAATTTAAATATATGTTGGTTTCTTACACAAAGTACATAGTCCCGGAGTAAGTACTCAACCTATTTTGTTATATTACAACGACGAATTTATGTCCTACAAGTATATTCACAACTTTCGATGTATCAAACATAAAAAAAAATACAGACGAATTGAGAAACTCCTCCTTTTTGAAGTCGGTTAAAATACTATAAATTTGATACCGAAAATTAACAAAGAAATCAATCAGTTCCAAATCCAAATTAAACGAACGTATTTAACATTAATTTTAATAGTAGCATGTCACTTTTGCTTCAAAAATGAAATATAAGATGTATTTATTAAAATATAGGTATATTTTTGTGTACATGTTTTGTTTTCTCCAAAAGAAACTACCTATATGTTTTACATGGTGTACTTTATTTTTATAGCTTGCTTTGAAAAATACTATATTTTCTATGAAATATTGGTAACCCTATGCTATCAATCGTGTATGAATAATCAATAAGCAAGTTCTAATAACAGTACGTAATACAAAGACGTTGTATTTTGATATACATTTCTAGAGCTTCTTAGTTTGTTGTTCGGACTCTTATTGGTATCCAGTCTAATTAGAAGATAATCTTTATTCCATTATAATTCAAAGGCAGAAGACGAAGTAATGGTAGATGGTCATTTGTTAAACTGTATAGTAGGCTATGTCACTCTGCAAACTGATACGATTACAATGACATGTCCTAACGATATGTTATTTCACAAGCTGTCAAGCCGTTTGTTCTGTAGCGCGTGCCAAAGATATTAACATGCATATATACATAAAAATATACGTACATACGCTCGAAATACATATCCTTCCTGAAACCCGTTGAGTCAGCTAAAAATAACATTAGGATACAGATGTAACAGATAGTTTAACTAACATTTTTTACACTTTTCAAGGTACTTTTACAACGACACAAAGAGTTACGTGTGTTATACACGCAAAGTTATAAACCCAAAATTTAAACCCCTAAACGATTTCTTCATAAATATTAACTTATAACCAGTAATTGTAAAAAAATGCCGCATAGAATATTCAACATAATTTTCGAAGCGAGAGTACGCCGTTCCGATAAAGGGGTGGCAAAATATTACCGATGTTAGTTTTTTTAGACGATCCGACCAGTCCATTTGGGGTTTCATTTTAGCGGCCCCGAGCAATATTCGCTTGCAAATTACACAATTTGTCATCTCGACTTACTTTATGCTTCTTTTCCATAATGCAACGAACCATCTGTCCTTCTGTTCGTTGGTAATTTGTATTTGCATTATATACGAGTACTTTCGTTTCAAAAGATTTTATTTATGTCACAACTAAAAATGTTAGTGCTAAAATAATTAAAGTTAGCAAGAAGAAGCTCCAAATCTTAGCGAAGTTGATGTAATCAAGTTCACAAAGAAGTAACTCATGGGATTAATATTTTAAATGTACATAAGTGATGAGTTCACCTTGATTTAGGTAATAACATGATAGATGCTATTTACAGAATTCATTTTAACTTTCTTAATTCAAAGAGTTTCTGTCAACCTCCACCTTTAATCTTCTGGGATTTGAAGAAAATTTAAGGATTATTCAATAAGAATATACATATTCTACCTTTACATTAATTTATTCTCAATTGCCGTGAGGTAGCGGTGTTGAATAGCATCACTCCTTTTTCCGTACACTTTGTAGTCAGCAACTAAGGGAGAGAATCGAAGAGATGTGCAGCAACGTCTACCTGTTAAACATCAACAACCTTCGCCACCAACCATCAAACCATTGGTAAAAAACATGTCCAGCAGTGGAACTCAGGCTGATAGATGATTGGATTTACTTTAATAGCTTTTCTACACTCATAGCGCCACAATAGGATTTTGTCCTGCGTCGTGGGCGCTATGGACACACACAAAGACAAATACAAAAACTCCCGGATTCATAACAGATATCTAAACTCATCATTTAGATCTCAGGCCGGGGATCGAACCCGGAACCCACTACGTGTCAGACCGCAGTGGATCATACTTCATAATCTGCCATAACCCATACTGGAAAAACTTAAATGAAGTACCGTTGGTAATATCTACCACAAAATATTAATCGATCACCATCGTTCTACAATTGCTGCGTCACAGCAATTAGTCCTCGGCACCTACAGGTCCGTGAAACGTGCGGCGGGCCTGATCTATGGCGAGATTAGCTGCTACGATGTTCACGAGGCTTTGTTCTAAATCTAGACGGTTAATCAATGCCGTACTGTGGTATGCTGTTTGATTGTGTAAAGCTAGTTTAGGAATACATTACCATAATCTTAAACATAAAAGCTTAAAACATACACGCTTTCTACACTAATAACCCCACAGTAGGATTTTCTCCTGTGTCTTGAGTGCAATGGATACAGAAAGACGAATCCACAAACACCCAAACCCAGAAATCTAAACTCCTCATTAACATTTCTGTCTGGCGGGGGATCGAACCTAAAGGTAAGGAAAGAAAGGAAAATAAAAGTTAGTTGGAAAATATTTGTTAACTTTCATCTTCCCATTTTCTTTAATCTTGACAAACACCCTTTTCCATCTTGTTTACTTTCCTGACATTGTCTCTCAAATCCTTGAAATTACACGTATTGGGATATTCTGCTTCGGCGTATGTCGTTACCAAGATTGCTTAACCGCTAATTTCCTCAGAGACTGCAGCCACAGTCCCGGGAGGACAAGATAAAGAAAGGGCGGTTCGTTACGTCTCGACAATCGGCCTGATACGGACACTCGTAAAACTTTATTCGACAACACTATCGTTTTCAGCAAAATTCGACGAATCTTACCTAGAATATATATTACGCAATCTTATATTGTAATATCTCAGAAAGGGATTTTATGTAGATAATAATTTAGTAAATTTAAAGCATTTTAATATTGAAATGTATAGCATGTAACTCAATTAAACCCGTAAATTGTTTTGATTGAAATTTTTGTCTTTCTTTTTTTTCTACGAGCTTATACGTATACTTCTGAATATCGCTACGTCCCTCCCAAATCGAGGATTTTTTTTTAAGACGCTTTCTACACTCATAGCCCCACACTAGGACTTTCTCCTGTGTCGTGGGTGCCATGGACACACAAAGTCGAATACACAAACACCCAGACCCAGAACAGGAATCTAAACTCATAGTTCATATTTCTGTCTGGCCGGGAATCGAACCCGGGACCCACTGCGCGTCAGACCGGTATGGGGACCGCTCGGCCATGCGGGTCGTCGAATGTCGAGTCGCGCGGGGCGATTGAATTTATATAATGTACAAATACTAGAAAAATACATTACATATTAAGGTTATACCTTATTTTACCTTGTAACGTGTGACAAATATAATATATGATCTTCAAAAATATTGTCAAAAATATAACGTTCTCTTGGTAAACAGACAATTTTCGAGTAGGTACATTGTGGTTATTTAATTCGTCGCAACAGGAAACAAAGAGCAAAGTAACCAAAATGAGCGATTAATTACGAGTTAAGCGGTATTATATTCCGTTTTCAAACGATACGAGATATTACTTTTTGGGAGCAAAACCTCAAAGGAATATCACACAAAAACTCACATATGTTTCTGGCACACTAGGTACGCCCCCTCGTTATACTTCATTGAGGACGCACCAAAGTTTTTTCCATACAGCGCCATTTATTATTGCGCAATAAATGAAAGTAATATGGTCATTATTTTTCCTGATTCGAGATCCCTGTTTCCTGATTTTGCCAGGTGGTAGCACCGCCACACCTATTTCTAGCATGAAGCTATTATTGCGTTTCGTTGAAAGGGTATGGTTGCCGACTCACTTATATATGAGGCGACCATCTCAGTCCTTGGCAGCGCATCTGTCATTGACTTCAGATAGAACTCTTTTTCTGTATGAAGTTATTTATGGCTGGATCCATAGGCGGCAGTGATCACTTGACATCGGGGAGACTTCATGCTCGTTTGCTACTAAAAATCTGATAAAAAAAGTATACAATTTCCACGCATCTTCTTGGTTCAATTCTGAGATCAGGAGGCCATACCTATTTCTGTTTTATATTGACAATGTTGAGCTTTGGTGCGTTCTGGTTTAAAGGTTGTAAGGATATATTCTCAGTGAAACCACAAAAGATTGTACCATTTCTGAACCGATTCATGCATCCTACATAAAGTAGACAATTTAAGACACATGGTTCCCTAAATACACTTTAATTTACTTGTTAACCCCCCATAATTTCCCACCACATCACCGCATTCAAAACATTTCACAATAGGCCGTAATTAAGTTAAACGCCACTTCCGACACGCGAGCGTGGAAAGTTACTCGCTACGTGTCGACACGAGAAAAACATCAAAAGGGACTCGCTCAAACATGTCGCTCTCATATTGGACGAGCCTCGTCATTCCCCATATTGTATTAAACATGTTAACGTGAAGGATGATTTTTGTTGAATATACAGGAATGAACGGCCATAGTTTAGTGTAAAGTGCTTATAACTATATTAGTAGGTATCAAGGCGGATCTTTCAAAACACTAAAAGTGACTCTTAAATGCATCGGATTCCGAATAAATTACTCCCATATTTTCTCATAATATGAAAGTAGAAGATGAGCGTGCAATCCAACTGATTCTCCTAATAGTAAATAGTAGCATTATTTTCAGCTGATGAATTGATACGCCATCAACCAGTGAATAAATAGGTAATAAAAAAAATACAAAAAACGCTTTTGTAACTAGCTGAATTAAAAGTAGAAAACAATTTCCTATAAGTTAAAATAAAAAATGGTTAAGAAAAAAATATATCGTAAAACTGTTGAAATGCGTGGGGTGCAACAATCAATCGTAGTACTACTAACCTAAACCTAAAGTAAACTATCGGTAAAAATAAAGTTCTATATAATATCAATTCTTTTTCTCGTTATTATTTTCCACTTTATAGTTAATTTATCATTTATCCTTAAAAATCCGATCAGGATAATCGGTCAAAATGGAATTATCGTATTGCCTGTCTTTGCTAATTGTGCCAAGATTTAACTCAATCGACGTTTTAAAGTGTGTAAAAATCGCGTTCAAAGATTCCGTTACATAGATGCATATATACTAAGGTAATAAAAGTGTATTAGAAAAGATTTCTTTAACCTCTGCCGGTTCTTACAATAATTTTGGAACAATACGCACGCAAACACATTGTTTAAATAAACAGGATAATAGCATGTAATCACTGGATAATTACACCCATTTTATTCATATCTTGACAATGGGTGACGTTTTACGAAAATTAGGAAGGCTCGCACGAACAAAGCTTTCTACGCGTTTTACTTCGACCTTAATTTGACCTATTTTAGACAACAAATGCCTGTTTAAATACGAAGCAGACAATGTTTCGTATTCTTGATATTATCGACGTTCATACTAATTTTAATTGGTCGACATTAATTAAAAATTAAATGCTTAAAGACATTTTCTTTATGACGACTATGGGAAGAAATTTTTGTATTTACAATTCAACATAATATAAAATGGTACAAATAACAAATCCTTCAAGGTGGTAGAATGCCTAAGGTTCAACTGTGGAAGTACCACCGTACTAAGTTTTTACGTTTCAGTGGAAAAGTGTGGTTTTCGACACGCTTTTACATGAGATGAGCATCTAAGGATGGGGAGTAGTAACGCATATGTGATTAAATTTAGATAAAAAACATTGTTTTAATCGACGTTGGTTAGAAATTTTAGAAATGTCACACACAAGAAAAAGTGGTTAATGTTAATAATTAGAAAATTAAGCTAAATTCGTAAAACTCCTTATGTTGTTAATCTATCACCTTACGAATAAAAAAAATTACAATTTCGTGAAAGAAAAAGACAACCATAAATGTAATGTCTTTAAGATACACAGATCTTAGAAAGTTCCCAAAAATATGAACACAATTTCATTTCTCACAAAATGCAAATTCTTGATAAATCCTTTTGATTTTCACCGTACAATATGGCACATAGAACGTACATACCACAAAGAACATATCTCTCGACACAGCTACATAGACCAACAGCTAAAATGAATTAGTTTCTGGTCAACACCGGACGATCCAATTTGCTAGTAGTCCAGAACATTAACGGCCAATTGATGGCCAATTGTCGTAGTAGTTATGGGCTCTGCACTGGGGATCTGTATTTGATTACTGGTAAGTAAGTAGGTATGTTACATGGCAAACAAACGTACTAGCACTGATACGCCGATTGAAGTAAACGATAGAATGTTCTGACGTAGGGATAACGTAGGGATATGAAAAGTAATTTTTCATAAGTCATGAGGAGGGTACATTTTTCGAGCGCGTATATATGTGTTTGTATGTATGTATCCATTTCATTGGCACGCGTTACAGCCCAAAGGGCTTCACTTTTGATCTAGAATACACGAATATATTGCCAAAAGCAAAAATATATCAATAATTACTCTATCTATCTATCAGCCTTAAAGAGTCCATAGCTGGACATAGGCCTCCCCTAATCGACGCCACTCCGACCGGTCCTGAGCTACCTGAACCCAGCGGTTACCCGTGGTCTTCTTCAAGTCGTCGTCCACCTGGTCGGAAACCGGCCTAAAATCCTTTTCCCAGACGTGGTCTCCATTCGAGGACTCTTCTACTCCATCGAGTATCTGCCCCACAAACGAAAATTACTACCACCATGAATATAAGAAGAACAATGCCCAAATTGGCAAAAAATGCCTACGGAACCACACTAAAATAAGAAATACATATAAAATAATAATTAGTATATTAATAATATTCAAAGTACAAATTCACTTCTAAACCTGTAAGTATTACATGATCATGCCAGCTTAGTGTTAGCTAACTAATCGGGGTGATTTCTTAAGGTGTCGGCTTATCCTTATTTACGAAGTTAAGTGTTAATGCCCTGCCAGTCTCAGCTATCCCTCGCTTAAGTTGCCTTCCTACGACAATTAATTCTATTATCACACAGTTGCTTAAGCAAGAGTTTTCATTGCATTGCACGTTTAAGATTTATATTCGTTAGAATTTATTTTTATTACAGACTAAATAACGCTAAATATCATTTTCTACAGTCATAGCACTAGATTAGCAGGAAAATTTTCCTATGACCTGGATTCCATGACCAAACAAAGGTGAATGCATAAACACCCCGACTCAGAACTGAAGTATAAATTTATTATTCAGAGTTACATCTGTGCGGTATCGAATCCGGAACCATATGTAGACCACTCTGAAAGACGGCTCGTCAAGCTAGTAACTAGAATATAAAATATTATTGCTATAATCCAAAAATAAATGACTTTTGATCAATACAAAAGTTTTAGATGATTGTAAAACAGCCATTCTAATCCTGTTTACGAAAACCAAAACACGAAGTGTACCTCTACCCGGTTGTGAGTTGTTCTCAAAATGAGCCTTTTAGAAAACAGAATTACTTAGCTATACCCTACATTCCTTTGATAAATCTTGATAGAAATGAAGGTAAATGTCAAGAAATCAACCGACAGAGAGCATAAATGTAAACCGCGAGCGGAGCACGATTGCAAATTTAAGACATAAGTTTGTTAGAAGCTTCTTCTCTGTAAATCAAACAACATTTGAACTCAATCAAGCAGACTAAACATCAGCTGTAACTTTGTTCTAAGTGCATACCATTCTGAAGTCAGTTTTCATTCGTTACCAGACTACTTTGCATAGCAAGTGACTGGAATTTGAAATTGTTAGCTCACTCCGTACCGTTATAATACTGAAGTTTGTCTAACTTGGTCAAGCTCTCAGAGGTTAGTTTAATAGATTTGACGATCCGCGTGGCCGAGCGGTCACCATACCGGTTCGACGCAGTGGGTTCCAGGTTCGATGAATTTAGATTCTGTTCTGGTTTTACGCGTTTATGCATTTGTCTTTCTTTGTGTGTCTGTGGTATCCACGACACAGGAGAAAATCCTAATGTGGGGGTTATGAATGTAGAAAGCGATTAATAAATGTCCTGGGTGCTGGGTTTGATTATATAAAGACCTCTTTATTAGACTACGACAATCCATAAGATATATGTATGTCGTGTAATGTCGATCTTGAATGTGCTATTTGCCTAATGCCTTTTCTTCCTGTGGATGTCGTAAGAGATGCTTATACAGAATCTAGAAGATAGAGCTAACAACGTCTTCCTCACATCAACATTTACGGCGGTCATCACTAGGCACGGTTACTGCTAGCAAATTTTTTTCACTACCTGTTGTTGTGTCTAAGAACATGACTTAGAGAATAATTCCAGGAAACAAGCAACAGCGTCTCCCTAAAAGGTTGATCGTCAACCGAATTCACCAGTTCGCTCAGTTCTAGTGGCTACGCCTATCTAATGGCCAAATGGTCTAATAATGGACTTTTGGTGGCTAATGCACAAATATTACAATAATCCCAACAACCAATGTTTCCAATAAAGTTTTTGTCAGTATCCACGATGTTTCTGCTCCTAGTAAGAGTTGAATTCAAAGAATTATTTTTTTTTCGCCTCCTCCTTCTGCCTCTTCACTTCTTTTACTTGCAATCAATAATAATTAAAACATTATAACGACAATACTACTACTTCTCGTACAATAGCCAATTTCATCATAAAGATAATATAAAGATATAAATTACAAGTTATGCCTACAGTTGCAGCATTATATGTACATTTAAGTTTAAGGAAGCATTGCGTCACATTACCGTTGTGACAATAATGTTCAATAAATAAGCAGTAGGGAAGAAACAAGCAAGGAACATGATCGGTCGTAATGATAACCGAGGAATGAATATAAGTAACGGCGCCTATCTCAGCCGACGTTTGTCATACTGCGCACTACACTTGAGCGTTCCATTTGAGTTACGATCTATCCATTATTTGAGTTTCCACATTTATTTATACGTATTCTTTTTGACTAGCAGTAATAATAGGTAAAACGCGGTCTCCGAAGTTTAATTCTAAGGCACGTGCCACTGAGTTTTCTAAAATGATGTGCGTATTAGAAATTAATCAACGATCACTGGTTTATGGTGAAGGAAAATATGTATCACGAGGAAACCAACACACCTGAGAACTCTCTTAAAAGTTTTTAAAGGTTTGGTAGTCATCATAAAATTACCGTCACATTAACCATCACCGACAATTTTATTTTATTCTGAGAGAAGATTCATGCCCAGCAGTGGGACAATAATGGATTGAGGACATCATAAACTTTGAATGTCATGACAACTTTCTATGGACTTTCAATGTCATAAAGTTCACAATGGCATTAGCAATTCTTGCCCAGGATGTCAAACCAGGTATCTAAGGGATTGAATATAGATGTGGTGCAGGTTATTACCTACTGCGAAGTGTATTTACTGCGGTTACCAAGCCGTTGAAATTACGGCACAATTCTAAACGTGCAATTTTGTTATGGACATTTGTTACCAACTCCACATTAGATCCTTAATGAGGTCAACCAAAATGCGTTGCTACCTTTTCAATCAAAAATACGTAACAGAATTACAGAACTGTTACTAGGCAGATATAGGTGTGGCAGTGGTGCTTCGGGAGTCGAATTGAGTTCTACCACCTTTGCATTTGATTATTTATTTTGTACACAAAAAATACTTGCGTGTTTTTTGTGTACCAAATGTATACCAATTACTTTTTCAAACTGTAACAACCAAAGTCATATTTATTTTGAACAAATAGATTCTAAAACCAACAAACAATTCCACGATTAAAATACAAATCAAAACACGCGTTTTAATATTCTATTTTATTTCTAAACGGATTCATTCAGGCAATTTCCGAACGAGTACAGAGCGAAACTCGGAATTTCGCACCGCATCGTATTGAAATGATAAAATATGATATTTCAGTTTAAATATTTTATCTTTATTGCACAATTTGTTAGAAACGTGAACGTTTTTAGTCAGCTTAGCGTACGTGAGCGGACGCGAGGAAACCCAACAATATTTCTACATTGTTTAAAATCTCGGAAGATAGATCTTTTTATTATTCAGTTTAAACGGAATGGCTGCACTATTCAGACAACAAAATATAGAAACATTATACAGCACTTTGGTATTTTATTGTTCCATTTCGTGTATGATATAACATGGAAACGCAAATAGCAATATGATTGAGGTTATACGTATTTCGTATTTAGTTTGTAAAAAATGGTGTTATTACCAGCAACTTATAATAGCCCATCAACCGTTACTTGGATATATAAATGTAGTGTAATGGACAGGTCTCTATAGTTTCGGAACCCGTAAAGGGCTAAGGTATTTTCTGCCTGTCGTAAGAAGCATCTAAAAGGGGGCTTCTGAGGTTGCGGGCGGCAAGAGTGGGAGCTCAAACTGTCGAGTTAATCGACCCCGGGAAGGACGGCGTTATACATAGACGCATACGTCATAAAGAACGAACCGTGCGGTGGGCACAGCCGCTTACCTGGATTGAGCCTGTTGGCGCAATGTCACAAGTACGAGACAATCCGTCAAGCCGTTTGGACTGTAGCGCGTGCCAAAGAAATGGACTTACATACATACATGCAAACGTACATACATATGCTCAAAACCATTTACATAGTTTCTGACGCGGTGGAATAAACGTGTTAATGATAATCATGTATTATGGATTAATATAACGTATCTTCGTTCTAAAACGATCCCACGTGTCAATGTAAGGGTAAAATTTCCATCTTCTCACTCTTTCAAACAATTTGTTTGTATTGCATAAATTGTGTCACTGTGAATTTAGTTAGCTAACTACTTATATTCGATATCAAAGTTTCCGATAGTTTTTGAATGAATCAATATTCATTGTCTCTTCAAATTCAAAGTATTTCAAACGACTTATTTTGACATCGTTAGCTCCGATTCGGAATGTTATTACCATAATAGGTTTTGTGTTATTTTTTTAAACAAAATGACTGAATATTTTATTAATATCTTATACTTCGGAATTTTTATTCTTCTTATATTTTGACTTCATAAAAATATTTTCTCGATTTTGTAATGTAAGTTCCATAATCATGAGATTTAAAAATAGATGTCTGTGTAATGTGATGTGTATGTAATAACGTTTAACCTAAAAATGATTAAAAAAAAATAAAAAAGAGGCTTTCTACACTCATAGCCCCACACTAGGATTTTCTCCAGTGTCGTGGGTGCCATGGACACACAAAGACGAATACACAAACACC
>DWNE01008639.1:0-11398 GCA_018249875.1 Cecropterus toxeus | reverse complement strand
CCAAACTCATCATTCATATTTCTGTCTGGCCGGGAATCGAACCCGGGACCCACTGCGCGTTAGACCGGTATGGTGACAGCTCGGCCACGCGGGTCGTCAAGATCAAATTCATAGGCGAACTAAGCTTATCGACATAGATCTCAAAATTAGCAGGCTGAAGTGGCATCGCTCGAAGGACAAATAACCGATGGGGAGGAAAGGTCCGCAAGTAGCGACCATAGCGTTTTGACCTTAAATAAGACAGCGAGAAATCGTTAAATTTCGGTTCGGTTGATTGGTTGGAGCAGCGCCATTAAGAGGAAGCCCATATCCAGCAATGCACCTAATGGATGGGATGGTTGGATTATAGACTCATGTTGCTAATGCACCTTCTCACGTGATCACCTGCAGTAAGGTTTAAGTGAAGTTAGTGCTATGTGAGTAAAAGCTGTTTACGTTAGTATCAAGTGAATTAGGATGATGTGGAATGTATATCGTCCTCATTCACTTTACCCTGCAGTGTACCAAATTGAATTTATTTATGGACTCAGGATTAGTTGCAAAACCGGAAATTGCATATCTAGTCCAGTCTTGTCCTCAACGCTAGTCTAAAGCAATTAGCTCTAACTAGCGGGTAGTTGCCTATTAGCCTAGGTAGTCTGAAATTCGCGGAAATCACCGGGACTCATGCAAGCAGACTGACCGGGTCACAATTTCCTGAACGCTGCCTTCTATCCATAATCACATCTTGACTGGTTAATTTATAGTGAAAGTGTTGAGTATGTGAGTATAATGTACAGGAAAAAATATATAAAATTATAAAACAATCGGGAGAATTGTAATATAAAAGTTCGCTCACATGTGGCCATCGAAAATTAGAGACTATGTTAAACCTTGATTTTTTTCGTTCACCCGAAACTTTTAACTCACTTTTAATAATCTTCGAGTTACAACGAATTTTACACCTATAAATCCATTAGAGCGGAATTTCCGACAAAAGAGTATGAGTCAGAACATTTTTATTAATTCTCTCCAACTAACAATACTTTATTTGTATTTATAATATATGTAGGATACGGAAGCGTATAGAAAAACTTGTGCTATCGGCTGAAGTTGGCGTGTGTGACACAGTTCGGCTTCGCTTCACTTCATTAACTAACTGGGTCTAAATTGGATTATTCTGCACCTACATTGTGCTCGTATTACCGATCCGATAAATTAGAATAGCTTACTACACACGTTGTTAGCGAGGTTAATTTTAATGTAGATCCCATGAAGTGCCAGGTGCCAGATTAACTACTGGCTGTAACACTTGGTGATATATGTCGCCAAGTCGTAGGACCAGTGGTTCGATCAGAGAGGAACCGCCGCCACACCTTCTTCTAGCGTGAAGCAGTTTTTGCGTTTCTGTAGAAGGGTGATATATTAGAAAACTACCTTAGTCCTCGCATCGAGAGTAGCAAGGCATCGGTGATCGAGTTCAGATAAGACCCCTGTTTTATATGAACTTACTTACAGAATCTCATGGGCGGGAGTAACCACTTACATCTATAAAATATATCTGAAAAAAAGTTAATTGATAATGCGACTTAGATTTAACTGTGGCGATACCTATACCATTTATACCTACTACTTGTGAAATTTTACTTTGAGTAAATTTTTGCGTGAGATTGGATTTGTCAACACATATGTTGGTTTCTTTACTTTGTGATTGTATAAAATATTATTAAGGTTTGATTGATAAATTTTAATACGTAACAGATACTTGTGATACGTAGTTTTCAATTCCTTTATTGCCGATATTTCGATCCAGTTGTATGGATCGTTGCGTCGCGATGATTAATTAATTAACTAATGAGCATTAAGAAGGAGATAAAAATGAAAAAAAAAATGATTTGTGGTGAACATTAGTTCTTTAAATTTCCTTTTCCGTTTATATTCGACGTATAAAAAATCATTTAAAATGATTTTATATATTGTTGTTATATACTGTTGACGAAGCTTGTTTGGAAAACCCGTAAAATTTTTGGCGTATACTGTGTAATATTAAACTAAAGTAGGGCAAACGTGTCCAATCCGGGACAAAGCGTCACATGATAAGCGTGATTTGTTGCGAGAGGTTTTATGGTGTTGTTAAAGGAAAGAATAACATTAATAATAACGAAAAAAGTTTAGGCTTTAATATAGTAAGGGGTATAGAGTGCATTTGATGTTAAATGGTCATTGCAGTTGCTTGAACACTTATGATCCTTATTATCCTTTATAATATTAGTAAGATTCTTACTGCATTAAAATATTTTATTTAGTCCTGTTTTGACATTTGAAATAGACTACTAAAACAGTTAGGAAAAGAACGCTCCTTGAAAGCCGCCGACTTCACGTGTTTAATGAACATCATGTAATTAGTCTTTCTTATAACTTCGTTTATTTAAAGACTACCGCAAAAGCTCAGAAATATGTATAGTCACGTGTCTCCCTATATTCAAAGCATGAAAAGTTTCACCATATACCTTCGTTACTTTATCTTATAACACCTTTGCGTGCAAATGACTAGAATTTATTGCAATTAATTGGAAGTTTATTAATGCATGACAGCACTCCGGTTTAATGAAATTCTAATCGGGCTCATCGTATACATTAGCATATATTACTTCGCAAGTCGTACACTTTGCAGTAACTATGCACTAGCATAGAGATTAAGATTACTGTTTAATTTTTAGTTAAATATAAGAAGGAAGTGCGTATGGTGTTTTTCTGATCCTAAGTATTTACTTGAACCTATTATGTATCCTGTCGCTAACTCTAAATAGTAAAGAGGTCGTATATTCAAGTCTATAAAAATAAGTTGAAAATTTTTAAAGTTTAAATACATTGAAAACTAAGTATTTGTCTTACCACTGTTCATGACATTGAAACCCGGCTGCTATCAGCAAAAATATAATATCGATATACAATCGCACGCGCGAAAACATCTAGATACCTTTATATGTATGATTTATCAATTTTCTCTCCTCAGGATGACGAGGATGAAGACGATACTGAGACGTGCATCAGCCCAGAAACCTGTGTTCCCCAGCCTTTCCCCAGGCATACTGCTCCCCAGCAACCAGCACCAAAGCCATGGAAAAGGACCGGTAAGGAGGATTATTTCAAATTTATTATGCAGTGATGGATTAATGTTAAAAACTTAAAGTTTAACGATGATTGTGTATATAATGGGATGAAATTATTCATAGATCTGGGACTGAAGGTATTTTCGTAATTCTCTAGTGGCACCATTTTTTCTTAAGTAGATGAAAGATAAATACATTGAAGTTATATGACTTAATTAAAAATCGTGAGTTAAGATGCATGAAGTTGGGTCTAAAATAAAGACATTTTAATGTTCGTCAAATATTAATTACTTAAAAAATATTCCAGTGACTGCTACTATGCTAAATTTGTTCAAGTGGAGTCCAGCTGATAATAAGCTCTTGTATTCAAGAAAAAGTGCTTTGGGTTATCAAGAATAGGGATTTTAATCGTATATATCACGCAATTGTGCGCTTGCTTTACGCCAGTCCGGTGTGGGTATCAATTGCCTTTTGTACACGCACTTCCGAAATATTCCCCCAAAATATGGGATACAATTATGTCAGTAACAGACTGTGTTAAAATTTTGATATTGTCAGATTTGTATTTAATTGTCATATTGTTATTAAATAAGTATTTGCATATTACGTAGGCTACTGTGGGGTGCGAACATGACCCTGTAACATGTAGGTGTAAAATTGCATCGTGACCAATGTTGTTATATACTCATATGTTTAGATCAATCAAAATCGGTGAAATGATTGTATTTCATATTTTCTCTGATTGGAAAATGATCTCTTACATGGAAAAAAATATTATATTCCAGCCATTCCATTATTTTGTAATAAATTATAACGGCAGCACAGATACATAATTCCTGTGTGCTCTAAAGAGCTTACTACCGCGCTTAATTATTTATTCGTCAGATGTATATTCCTTTTTTGGGTTTACGGTTTCTCCCGAGGCGATATCTAAACATATGGGAGTATACACATTGACCGACACAGAGTAGGTTCCGCACTGCACACTAACCGGGTCTGTGCTCGCAGGGGAGACGCCGCGGGCGCCGCCGCGCACCCGCATCTCGCACGACGAGTACCACCAGTTTTGCGACGAGACCCTCGAATGTATGACTGCATGCTCGCATGTCTGATAGTTGCATGTCCGCTTTCGCATATGGTCTTACGCTGGATGCATTATATAAGCTAAGATGTAGCATCGTAAAACGCTATGTTTAATCATATTAGTCTTTTGTCAACGTATTCATGCTTTAGACATTTTTTTTATAATATTTTAACTACATTCTTTTTGATTTTGTGTAACACTTCTTTCTGAGCTTATTTGATGCATCTAGAAGCTTTTATATGTCAACCATAGCATTTCGTTTTAACTAAAAATATTGTGTAATGAGAAATTAAAAACTGCCACCAATAACTCGTTTAACCGTATTAATCTTCTGTGTTAAACATTTAATTATTAGCATGTTAAAAAACTTCATATTACTACTACACTAAATAACGAAATATCGTCTGACCTATTCCATAAGACACAAAGTGGACGACAATTGGTCCTTTCACCACAGCCTTTAGGGACTCAATACGTTTCTAATCGAATGAGTCGAATGGGGCAATTAGCACGGTTCAACGTTGCAAAATAAACTTATCGCTGAGCTATCTGTAGTAAGAGTAAAACGTGAATGTATCGCAAATTATTTTGTATTTTAAATATAATACTTTTGTAAATAGGGGGTGGATTTCTGATACTTAATTGAAGTGAAAAAAACAATGTTTTAGGAGGGCAGATAATTTGAAATATGTTAATTGTAAGTCCTTGAAAAGAAAAGGCTATATTTAAGAGCAGTAATGTATTTTTATGTTACATTACTGGGTACGGTTATTTCCCCACAACTGGGGAGGACTTGAAACAAAACTTCACTTCTGCTCCAATCCGTGGTGTTATGTCAAGCCCAAAAAAATGATATTCTCGTATTAATGACTATGCATTACAAGTCAGATGGACATTGTAATTGTACAGTTAAGTCTTAAACTGTATTTGATAAATAATTTATATGTAAATGCGATAGTAAGTTTATTAGTGACTGGATATTCTGATTCGGTTCACAGAGCCGGGCAAATTTAGTTTACACAAGCAAGGACGTTTAGCCCGATCGTATATCGCAAAGCTACCGTACCGTACAGTTGCAAATTTCAGCGCTCCTAGTACAATTTAGTAGGTAACATATTAATTTACACCGGTTTTAGTTCTGTCCGATTAGGTTACGATTTAGGTTCATAACGATAAATGGATACCTTATTTTAGTAACGTGGAACTCGGCAACTCCATTGGATTTATTTATTTTAGCTCTTTATATAAAAATACATTAAATACGTGATAAAATATATATACTGTGTGAAGAGCAAGAAGGTAATGCAATCTTTCAGGGCTTCTCCTATCAATGGCTTTTCTCATGTTTAAAGGTCGGACGCAACTGTTTTAATCATAGTAAAATATAAATATGTTGCAAAATAACTTTGTAGTAGGTATGTAAACGTTAGTAGTGGGATTTAAAACTTGTACCCGTATTAGTATTAATGAACAAGCAAAAGGCCGGAGTCAAAGAATGAAGAGTGAATGAAATCGAAACAGGTCAATCTAGGGGACCTAGTTAAAAGTTTTATCTCTTAGATTTTTCTTAGAGGCCAGGTTAAGAGTTTGTCTACTAAATGTTTTAGTACCTAAGTGGGGTGAAAAATATCTTGACATCATGGACAGATCAATTTGATTTTATCATTACTAAGGGTTCTTTTTGGAACTAGTGGACCCGAGCAGATGTCCTGTAATCAAAAATGTTTAGATCTCGGTATCAGCGCCACCTATCGCATCAAAAGTATCCTGTAAGCAGGAAATAAAAATAATTTAATAAAAACTGCGTTTGGCTATGTTCGTTGACTGAGTATACAGTCGTATTGAGAACCTCTTCCTTTTTTGAAGTCTGTTAAAAATCCTTCAAAAGGTACACTCCCTATTCCTGTGCATCTCATAACAGGCGGCTTACTACATTATAGTATTATTTACTACGAGAGGTCCAAATTATCACAATTTGAGTTGTTTTCATAACACGGTTACTATCGAGCTCAATACTTCGGTGTAGTCGATAATTGTTTGACTTCTAACGGTATTACTTCTAACTGGTACCGCTACAGCGCTCTCGTCTTATAAATTATAACAAAAACTGTGGACGGTAACATTAATATTATATAAACTTTGATGAAATACGCTACCGGATGCAGTAACCTTAATATTTTAAACATAGTTTTTTGATTTTTGGACATTTTTCGTTCCCGAACTAATTTTTCATTTTTCATTTTCATCCTTTAAACTTTAGGCCTTAAATCAAGTACTTTTTAAGTGGCATTTGCATGGCAAAAATGCTAGCATCAGATCCGTGGAAACTTTTAATTACGAGTATTCTATTTTCATGGGGCTTATAAAGTCATTATTCAATTCTATGTATTACATCGTATTTCATCTGCGGAGCTATATTCAATTATCCCATAAATACTTTCGGAACGAATTCATGAATCGTCTCGGACAATTTAACCATAACAATTTAATATTTATACAATTCCATTGAGGGTTGCCACCCGTACTTTGTAATAAAGCCTTCAACTTTATTTCGGGTACTTGTACTTTATACTTTGTGAGAATCTTCGATCAAATATTTACATTTGATCGAAGGTGAGAAGATGAGGTACGCGAAAATACTTTATTTTGCAAGATGTGGGATTAAAAAAAGTTCGGTAATAAGCATTTTGCGTGGAGTTAACCTTTTGTTATTACAAGGTGGGAGAATATTCAGATTTAACGACCCTTTCTTTTGCTCGTCAAAAAGCAGACACCCAGATGGCAAAGATGGTTTTTGTTTTCGTCGACTTAAAATTTCTCTCGCTTTATCCTTAAAGTTGCCTTGCACCACAAAATTAAGGAAAATAATAAATTGTCTATTTCCAAGCGACCTTTTATACGTACTTTGCTAAAAAAAAGGTGGCAACCCTGATTCCATTACAGCTTCATAACATAGGTTTACGTGTCGCATGCATTTGTTAGATGTTAATAACTACATATTATTTATGTTTTCTTGCATCTCTATCTTCTGTTTCATGTTTATTTGTCAATAATAACGTTTAACGCGTTATTATCACTTTCGCTTGAATATCTGTTTATATTTATTTAGATACGTTCTTTTATTTATAATGTGATTGTTTCCAGCTTACGACTTGGCGACGCAATGTCCGTCGCGACGGGCGTCCATGCGTCGGCACACCGTGACACATGCAATTTGTCCCACCGATGGTGCACAGTCGCTACCACACTCAAGGTAAGGATAAACAAAAAAACTAGGTAACGCTAAATTCGCTAGATAATATATATTTTTCTATAAGCTTTCCGTAGCAAACGAGAGTACAGTTCTCCGATGGTAAGTGTTCACTGCCGCCCATTGTCATATGTAAGCAATTTCATATAGGCGGTTTTACGTCTACGGTCAAGCTATGCTATTTATTATATCACCTGGTAAACTTCAGTTGATCACCTTACTTCTGTTATCGAATATAAAATAAAAGCAGTAGAAATAGTAGATCAATTTTACGTTTATGGTATCATAATAGAATTTCCCTTCAGTAGAGGACATTAAGCTATACTCAGTTAAAATCTGCTAAATTACCGTTTAAATGAGTTAGAAAATATAATAATAGAAATATTTTAATAAAAAAAAAAAAAAAAATTCAATTATTGTTTGTCTGTTAATCAAAAGATTTAAATATCCGTATGTATAGTCTGTATTTCATTAAAATCCGTCAACTCCATCAATAAGTTGTTACAAAATAATTGTAGGTAAAGGTATGTTACATTGTTTATATACGGGCGAAACCGGAGGACATTCCTAGTAAAGTATATGCTATTTTGCCGCAGTAAAGGCAACCCCGGTCACAAGACGCTAAATAGCTTCCGCATTTACCGTAAGAAATACAATAAGAGCAAATGAGACTAATCATTTTACTATAATAAGGAAATTTCCCCTTCATATTCTCTTTGAGGAAGTATGTTAGCAAAAACTGCCATACGCGCTCTGGTGAATAGTTTTTGCAAATGCAATTAGAGCCTTTTATTTTTACTTTATTTTGCGTGCTTTAATTTAATACAGTGTGGGTATACGGACGTAGTTATTATACGCTAACTGAAATTATTGTGTGAAGCAATAACTTATTGTTTGAAACAGTTGCGCCGCTTTTAATTTACTTTTGGCAAGTTACTAAGTACTTTGTAGGAAGTTGTAAATTGTTTGAAGATGTTACTTATCTACTCGGGATCGTACGCCACGTCGTTTTATCCGCGTTTACAAATTGTAACATAACTAAAATCGCATTATTTTACGAATTTTAATAAAAATGCATAAAAATACAATAAATACCAACTGATAAGGAATTACACAATATTTAAAATAAAAAAAAAATGATTTGGTTTATTCCGATTTCAAATGGAGGAATAAGGAGTAACACAATATTTAAAATTAAAAAATTAAACAGTTTTGGTTTATTCCGATTTCAAATTTATATATAAATAGACCGAACAATATTTAAAAAAAATATACATTTTTTTTTTCACTTATTTTCGGTCGTCCAATTTTCTTGCAAATGTATGCGATGTAAAGATACTCGGAATTTTCATTTTTATCACATCGAATGTTAAACATCTTAACGCATTAGCCACTTCCATTTTGCTACACTCAATAATCAATAAAAATTACTTTCCAAATGTTTCATTGAGATTTGTCGTCATCATCTAAGTTTGTTGTTGTTTATCTGTAGTCACTTACTCATTCGTGACTTGTGACCGATTTTTTTGAGAAATAATTATTTATAAGCAAATATCACGTACGTAAGTTATGACGAATTCAGCACATATTTCACTTGAGGTCAGTGCTTTGAAATGACTTGAATGTATTTGTCAAAAACGCGTGGGCTGCCTTAAGGTTGTGTTGCATTTAATGAGTGCTGACCTACATTTTTATTTTTGTACTTATTAGAGGAGTCTTACGAGTATGTACTTTTTGTAAAGAGATCGATCTCCTTGTGGTTCGAGGCATCTCCGTCACACCTATCTTTGCCTAATAACAGTAGTATTAAACGCTGTTATGTTCTGATTTAAAGGTAACCACAGTAAGAAGGACATACTTATCCGAAACTCTCTAACTTAGGTAAAGTAATACGCTGATTTTATCTGACGTTGACTAATTGAATTGGAAAGATTATATACAAGATGGCTAAGCTATATATAAGCTAGTTAAAGTTGTAAAATATTTTCTTTAAGAGAGTAGAAGTTTTCGTGGTGGTAGAAGTCTTTTTTGTTCGACTCTGGAAGCACCCTCGCCACACCTATGTATTTCTGCCTAATTTCAGCAGTGTTATGCAATGTTCTGTTCTGGTGAAAATGGTACAAGGAAGTCATACTTGTCCGAGGAATTCCAAATTAGTCCTTAGGGATAGCACCGCATCTATGGCTAACTTCAGGCAAGATTGATCTTACCTGGGGTTGATTGCAGATGATCATGAGCAACAGTGGGTACTTTCTATCAGATGGACAGCATGCACCTCTGCTACTTTTTATACTAAAAAACAAGATAGAGGAAATGAGGCAAAACTTTACAAGGACTATAAAGCATTTTCCTTTTCCCAGGCCGGGTTCCAGGGCGTCGTGCGGCGGCGCGGCGTCGCTCGCGAGCAGCGACGCGGACGCCCAGCTCGGCGACTTATCCTGGTCCCGCTCGTCGCTCCAGGACGAACTCATCAAGTCGGTTAGTGGCAGCCCCACACACCCGCATGTGAGTAGTTAGCTAACGGTTTGGTGGAGGACTGCACCGCTTCGCTTCGGTGTGTGCCGCTATCTAGCACTGGTTTCAGCTGGTATGTAAGGGCAGCATTTAATTCTTTGGCTTAAGTAGTTGGGAAATTTCTTTAAAGTTATAACTGATCGGTATGAGTTGGAACTCTTCGAAAGTCTAAGCAAAACTATCCTTTAATAATGGTGATGCTGGGGACATCCGTAGGCAAAACTAAGTTTATCTCTCAGACAGCCTGTCTAAGTTATTTCTAGGTTAAAATATACGTATAAGAAAAAAGTTATTATTTAAAAATAATGTAGGTTACGGGTAGAGAATACGTGGTTGATAGGTAAAGTGGAAGCTCCACATGCTTGCAAATGAGTAATCTGAAATATAACGCTTTGGTGGAAGACAGCACTGACTTACTTCGGCAAGTGCGTTATCCGATATATCTTAAGCATTCCATACACAAAGCAATGCAAAGTTAAAGCCATGCAAGGCACAGTAGCAATGATTTGAATTTAGTCTATTGTCTCGTGGATCAATGGAGGTTATTACAAAACAGACCAATCGTTCCCACACCCATCTTTAACACGTACGCACAGACCCTGTAAAACCTTTGTTCACAAATGATTAGCAGTTATGTATATCAGAATTATGCTATTACTCCTATCTCGTGATATGCAAGATGGCGAGCGAAATTACACTTGTAGATAGGTCGAGAGGACTCGTACAGTATTTGCGGTGCTACGTCGCTATAATCAAACCGGTGCTTAAATAAATACTATCCCATAGAGAAATAATAAACATATTTCATGAAAACTTTGATTAATAAACGGGCATGAAATTGAATGTGATTCAATTCGTATGAACCATAAGTAACCATAACCATAAAACACCTGCCCTAGCAGCCAAAATCACTATTTGTAGCATATATGTGGAGCAAACCGTTTTTGGGTTTTGTATCCAGAGGGTAAACACAGAACCCTATTATTAAGATTCCGCTGTACGTCTGTCCGTCTATCCGCCTGTCTGTCTGTCTATCATCAGGATATATCTCATGAACCATGATATTTTTTACAGCTGAAGTATTTGTGTTGCTGCTACAACAAAACAGAATAAAATAAATAAGTAAATAAGATAATGGTTTCGTATCATTATCTTTGTGCGCGAGACCGACTCTCACTGAGCCGGTTTTTTTTAATAGTGACCATGAAGTTAGGTAACTGCATCACCTGATAACTGTACAGCGTCTGATTACCTTACAGGAATGCCTTAACTGTGATTTATTACTGTACGTATTTATGTTGAGTAACCGTATGTACTTGAACTTCATATTTATTATCATAACAGGAATGCTTTTATAAATACCGGTTATTATTTGAACATGGACATACATTCAATGTGTATAAGTATGTTTATATTTGAAATAAAATACAGGCTAAATCATTAATCCTTAATAATAAT
>DWNE01008638.1:0-11399 GCA_018249875.1 Cecropterus toxeus | reverse complement strand
ATGAATCAGTAACAATTGGATATTATGATTTTGTATCATATGAAAGAATTGAAAGAACATGTATGTAGTTTACCTGCAGGTATGTAGCTGCTGCCACCGAAAGATACTTGTGATCAACCCAATATAAAATCAGTCTTACCTGTGATTAGCCACAGGTGTTATCCCTATATAATAAATTAGAACGCCTCGAATACGTATCTCACACGTCCTGTACAATTCAGACCAAAATAAAACCGTTTTAAATATTGTTCTTATGCAGAAATAGATGTGACGGTAGTGCCTCAAGAGACACAAAATGTTTTACCACTTTCTTACTGATAAAATAATATATTCTTTAAAATTTACAGAGAGATTTAAATTTGACATATCTAGATATATTTTTAGAGATGGCTATGATGTATTTTAAGATGAGTAAATTCGCGAAGCCACTAGTCCAATAAAAAGATACGTCCCTTATAAAAAATGTAACTTTAGGTTGACAATATAAATAAGAAAACAGCTTTATCAAATTAGGACAAGTCGGGTTCTATTCCGTAAAGTCTGTTTTTCACTATGAGCTATAATATTAAATATAAGATTAATATAATCATTAAATTAAATAGATACAAATGAATTTTACACACGGTACCTTGATTTGAAATAATAATGTTCAAGGTAGTAAATGTAAAGCCCTTTCTGGTTCGACTCAGGAAGCACCTTTGCCTCACCTATTTCTACCTAATAACATCGTGTTAAGTGCTTCTGTGTTGTGGTCCAATGCGCAGTGGGTCTCGGGTTCGATTTCCGGCCAGACAGAAATGTGAATGATGAGTTTCGATTTCTGTTCTGGGTCTGGGTGTTTGTGTATTCGTCTTTGTATGTCCATGTGTGGGGCTATGAGTGTAGAAAGCGTATTTTTTTAAATTTATTTATTCCAATTTAATCATTCCGATCAGGACAGGAACGTTGCTATCCGTATTGGATTGCATTTCTAGAATACGTAGGCATTCAATTCTATTTGTAGTTGATTACATAGGTCTATGTGCGATGATAACTTATCATCAGATCAAGTGCTTAATTAAAGTTCAATTTCATTAAAAAAATCACAACATATTATAGAAAATAGTGTACATCCACCTTTACTCACATATCACTAACATTATTTTCAACGTATACAAAATCTTGTTTGCGTTTCCTTTGCAAATTCAATGGACGATTCGAGAGATCAGATTTTGGAAAAAATGTATCGATGCGAGATTCGTCCCCAGGCGGTGTGATAAATTGTGTGTTTTACGGTTTCGCCCGTAAACAAATAACAGATCAAACGTGTGATCCTTTGGATCGAGTGAGAAATATTTTGTGCGATTTATATTCCGTTTGTGGATTGATCCGTATGCCTGAATACAAGGAAGAAATAACGGTATAGTTTTTATTGTTAGTATTCTTTACATATAGGTACATACATTTGTAACAATTGTCTATAATTTTTCACTGAGAAAAATACCTACTATACAAATGCCTATCTTATACAAATTAAAGTGTATTATTTCAGAATATAAATTTTATTGTTTATTTTATCGTTTTTTAGTTACTCGGTCCTGCCATATTGGGACAGAATATGAAATTGGCTAATTTTCTCCAAAAATATCTTGGACTCTATCTTTGATTACCCATGTTAAAACAACGTAATGAATGTAAGTAAGGTAATGTAACGAATAAATCTATTGTAACGAACCGAAGCATTACCACTTATTCGTAAGTGTAACGGCCTGAGCCGTTTTCCCTCGAGACAAATTAAGCATCCATTCTGGAAAATTGCTGGAAAAATCCAACAATTTATATCTAATGAAGAGCTACTTGGGTCTAGAATGGAATTGCCATGTTTACTTAAATTTTTACAAATTTAAGCTTTTAACCGCTATTCTCATTCAATTTTATTTTATTTGTTACAAATTTTGTTTCGTTACGTTTAATGTGGTTTATTTTAGCATCGGTTAATTTCAGTTGAAATAATATAAAAAAAATGGAAAGGTATTCTAAGTGGCCGACTGGGCGATAAGTAAATGATGATCAATAAAATTAAAAAGTGATTGTCTATAAAAAAGTATGTGTGTGCCATTCATACACGGCAGAAATTAAACTTAATAGTTATTATTTCGCATATACTGAGCTCTTATACAACTACGAAGTAAAAAAGCATGATTCAGAAAGGAGACTTTCAGCGCCCACCAATAGATCAATACTTCCTGTGAGACTCGTGTCCATCATTGTTAAGAAATGGTTAAGCGGCATTTTTTTTTTACTTATGTATGGCCCGTTATATTCAAGATCGCAAGCGAATTACACCAGAAGTATTCGAAGAACATACATACCCTTAACACAAGGTATATGATTTACGTGGTAAATGTGACCGAAGCAAATAGAGCCGCGGGATTAAACTAGTACTCAAAGAATAGTTGTGAAGATTTGAGAACCGTATCAAGTATCGTTCCTATGGTACAACATCAACCCGATGTAGACAATACTCATCTCCGCAATAAAAACAAAGTATAATTTAAAATTTATGAATCATTTCATTTAAATAAATAAAAAACTGACATTATATAATAAGTCACTCTATTTTATAGTATATCGCCTACGGTATTGCGGTAGAACACGTCAGAACATTTAAATTAGTCTTATATTCACGTTTTGTGAGCATTGCTTATAACAGCACTCCTGAAATTATGCCTCTAGTATGAAGCTTGCATAAATTTAAATTTGCTTCTGTAAAAAACTTATAATTTACAGATATTTTTTATATCACCAACTTGTCAACATCAAATTCGTTATTTTTAGTAACAAAATCGTCGTTTCCGGAGTGGCACTCAGTGTTTTTGTTGCTTGCGCAATACATATAACGACCTTTTAAGAGTGTACCTACATTTTTTGTTATTCTAACAACCTTCATGTAGGATTGTATCAAAACATTTTTATAGAGTTATATAATTGTTGACAAGTAATTTAGAAGTCGAAAGAACTCTATTACGGTAATCATTTGAAATACATGTCTACTTCTTCTAGAGCACATGAAATGTATATATTGCAGGTCATGGATACAATTTGCATGGACGTAATGATCCACATTATATCACTTAGAAGATTCCAGGTTCGTTCCAGCCAGGTATGAATTGAATAAAAATTTCAACGATGATTTGTGCATTTATATACCATCAAGGGATTGTTTGTTTGAGGCCATTACACAATCTGCTTGTGTACAATTGTACACAAATATAATGTTATTTTAATTAACACTCATATCGTACATAATAAACATATAATTATGTTTATTTACGTATACGACGTTCTCAAGAAAAAACTTTAGGTATCGAACTGGCTTTCAGCTTCGAGAGCTACCCATTCCCACGCAGCGGCAATTACCTCCAAAATTACCCATCTGGCTGCCATATAAAGCGCCAATAAAAACCGGTACACAGCATTTAGTTCGAATACGTAAGGGCAATCCGTCATTGTCGTGGCGGACCGGGAAAAACTTCTAAACGACTAGAGTGAAGTTTTTATACGTGGAGCCTGGGCTAGACTGGATGCCGGCTGAAACAAATGAGCGAGGTGGGTAAGGCTGGCTACATTCGCGCTTTTGACACGCATCTCGAAGTCCATTATAACGCTATCTACTTGCATGGCCTTATGCTATCAACTTTTTGTGTGTCGTGCCATGAATACAAATATTAGTTTAGATTTATACAAAAACACTGAGGCTCGGAACAGAAAACCCACTGCATTTGATCTCGGATGATCGCTCAAACATGCGGGTTGTCATTTAGGAGGTGAAAGGATGCAGTTAACTTGAATAGCATTACATCCTCTTGTCTCATGAATGTCGAGTAGGTGACTAACGGACAAAATCCTGAAGATAGAAATCTCTTGCAACATCAACTGCGGTCACCAACATATTTTCCAAACGCAGTGCTTATTGCAAAAAAATACATTATAAAAAACAAAAATGAAAAAGTTCCCGTGTGCCATCCTCCTTATCCGCTGAGGTATATAATGACATTGATGCATTAATGCTTTTGAATCATGTTGCAATAGGAATAAAGAGCACATTTTTCTGCAGAGATATTTTCATTTTATTTCCAAGAAGATAAAAATTATATGATTTACAACACTTTAAAGATGACCATAATGACCTATGATTCATATTTATCCCTAACCCATAATTATACCACTGCTGGGTACGGGTTTTCTTCCAGAATGAAGGAGTTTTAGGCCATATTCCACCGCGCTGGCGAAGTGCGGATTGGTAGATTTCACACACCTTTCAGATTTTTTTCTTAAAGAACTATCCAGTCTGTAAATTTCCTCGCGATGATGTCCTTTGTCGAAAAGCAATTATAATGCATTTTTAAATGTCTATATAGGTATAGGTTCTACGTTGCTTGATAGTCAACTTATAAAAATGGCCGGGTATAAAATACGTAAATTAATTTAATTACTAACTTCGCTTGCAATATTCAGCATAACTTTGCAACAGGATTAAACAGACGGGTGCCAACGCCACACCTATTCGTAACGAGTTTTTTTTTTTATAAACATGAAGTAGCAAACGAGCCAGCAGCCCACCTGATGGTAAGTGGTTACTGCCGCCCATGGACATTTGTAAGCAACTTCATATAGAACAGGGGTTCTATCTGAAGTCGACCACAGATGCGTTGCTACTCCCGAGGACTGAGATGGTCGCCTCATATAAAAGTGAACCTCATATAAGAGTCTTGCGTTTTGATAGAATCTAGAATAGTAGGGTGGTTGCCGGCTCACTTTTCTATGAGTATTTTATATCTTAGACCTCGGGAGTAGCAACGCATAGGTAGCAGTAACCTCTAGCTATCAGATGTACTGCATGTACATAATTATGCTACTTCAATCTCACAATAAAAAAGAACTATAATAAAGAACCTTATAAAGTATTTACAGATAGTTCGTATTTAATGTCGATGTGTTTCTTGAACTTTTGTTGGAACGTCTAGTGAATATTACGTAAATTAAACAATTAAACCATCACTAATTACAAAAATAAAGTCACTTAAGTAAGTCCTGTAATATAAAATATCGTATGTGATACATTTCTTCAACCGTGCAGAGCAATCGATCACAAAACTTCTGACGCTATTGCCATCCAACTAAGTTTTTCTAATACATTATCCGAATCACTTGCTTCTAATTTTATATAATTTAGAAAATAGGCTAACTATGGTATGTTATATTACATATATTGAATTTCTCTTCATATCATGGATATAATAATGAACTTAATTATCAAACTAATCACGCTAAATCTGCGATAAAAGCAATTTTAAAACTTTTGACGTGTTCCGGCTTGAAGCTGGTTGTAACGGAGGGAGCATTAAATGTCCCAATTCATTTCAGACCAGTAGCAATCTAACTAATGTGGACTTCTACTTAACTTTCTTCACTAATAAACACCGAAGCAGTACAATTTAACTCCAGATCTCCTCAAATATGAGAAAAATTATTTACATCGTTTTGCCATATAAACGAATAATGTGGTAATTAACAATCCGAAACCTTACAGATTTTGCATGATAAGACTTACATCCCAGGTCAATACAAGTCATTACAAAACTTAAATAATAGGGTTCTCCTGTTAAAATATAAAGTAACTTCCCCTTTGTCACTTCATTAACGAAACGTCCAACACTAATAACTTTCACGGACCCATTAAAAATTGTGAGCAACTTCAATGTACTTGAAACTTCTTAAGCACTTCGGAAGTTGTTGTGTTGGACTTCGGTAATTTGGGAATGTTGAAGGTGATATGCTAATTTTATACAGTGCTTAATTTGTATATGTCTGTGTGCTGTTCTTGGTCTTTTTGTGAGAAAATTAATAATGATCGTAAGGATACTTTCCTGTCAGGCAAGCGGCTGATGGTTTTCCAGACATCTACTGGCTAGAACCCATATGAGTCAACGGATAAGCTCGCATTCTACCGTGGCTTCGTTGGATTTGGGTCACCTTTGAGAGCCCTGCCTCTGGAATGTAGTCAGACTACCTACACCCAGTCTACTTTTGAGACGCGCACGGAACAACCACTCTCGAGGCCGTTAACATAAGCGTTATTAGGCCATTCGCTGCGACCACAGATGCGTTGCCACTCCCGACGACTGAGATGGTCGCCTCATATAAAAGTGAGCCGGCAACCACACCCTTCCACCGAAACACAAGATCTGCTTCACGCTAGAAATAGGTGTGGCGGTGGTACTTCCCCAGTCGAACCACATTGGTTTTACCACCTGGCAAATATTAATAAATGAATCGTTCAAATGTATGTCTGATTTTAACATTGAAATACGTAGAATAGTTTTACATGACACTTGGACAAACAACAGCAGCATAGATGAATATTGAACAGATAAGCTTCATAAAGCGAATGAATAACTTCTGACTACAACTTTTAAACAAACGAGGGAACAGCGCACCGCTTTACGTCCAATTAGCGGGCGGTACAAAGCGCTTTGTGCTGAATTACCCATTTCCACGCGTCACATACATTTTGCATGAAACATTATTATCATTTTTGTTTGAAATGACAATGCAATGTGCCTACATTTTCTTTCCCGTGCAGCCTACTTTCATTTACAATTTTGAAACTTATTTCCTAGTGCGTAAAAGCTCTGGTGCTTTCGAAACGGATAACCACATGTTGACTGGACGGCCCTTTGACACGCAATTAGTCGCTGCGAGCTTTGTGAAGCTTTGTGAAGCTTTGTCGCTGTAATTTTAACTTTCATTTGCACACAGTTTTATATGGACTCGCGAAGTGTGCAGAGTTGGCTTATAAAATATTTTATGGAATATGGAATTTTGCTGAATGCAGTTCATTGCGTTGTTATGTCCTTAACTTTCACTTCCGACCAAAGATCCGACCAAAATGGGAAGACAATATCTTGTGCGGTTGAATTGAAACCTAACTTGGATTTAATTGCTTTTTCTGTCTAATAACAGTAGCACTAAGCGCTGCTTTGTTCTGAAATGAAATGTCTTTATTTTGTATAGGCCTACGGGGGTACTTACAAATTGTCATTTACAATAGTTTTTCTTACACTACCACCGGATCGGAAGATAACCTCATCTTAGAAGATCCGGCAAGAAACTCAGTGGGTTTGTCTTTTTTCTTTGTAATGCTTTGTATTTTTTTAACCATCTTGTTTATTACACGGGCAATAAAAAGCTAGCTCCAGTATGTAACTGTACATACATAAAAACAAACATACATACATACGCTCGAAAAACATTACCCTCCTTCTGACGCAGTCGGGTAAAAACAGGCAGAATTCCGTATAATTCTATATTTTGTAAGATTTATTGTAAGTTATTTTGCAAATCACATACCAGTTAAAATCATCCATTCGTGAAACCCCACGTAACATATTATGGGGTTTGATCCGGACACCGTTGCTTTTTGCGGGTTACGAATTCGATTTCCGCTTCGGGAAATTTACGGAAAACTTCTGTTTAGGGTTCATTACACATTTATTTTTATGTCGATTGTGCACTTAACCGTTATTGACTGGTGTATTTAGGAAACTGTTGATATTCGTAATCTAAAAAAAATTAATAGTTTTTAAAATGAACTGAAGAAATAAGTACTCTTCTTTAAAACTCATAAACCAGCTGAATAAATAAAATTAACAAATTCGGTTCCTAAGGATACAGTTAGTGTTGTGTATCGTGCTTTTGAACCTAAAAGAAAAACGAACTAGACGTAGGGTAGATAGGTTAATCTACCACTAGTGCTTGGCAACGCTTTCTCCCCACCAACACAGTTTCGCTTAGAGCAGGATCCACTGGGTCGAAATAGCGGCAAATAAAATTAAAAAAAACCCTTATGATGAGTACCTGTAACATATTATAATGTATCAATTCTTCTATAATATTAGACTAAAATCATTAACTCCTATGTTTAACGAAAACGCTAGAGTATCAAATTATGAACGTTTATATAAATCTTAATCGAACATAAAAAAAAACTTTTCTAAAAACCACTTGAAGAACTGTTCATGGTACTCATTCTTATAGAGAACTTGTGTACAAGATCGAAAGATGTTGACTCAACAACATACAGACAGACTGAGACCGTCAGTCATAAGCATGATTGATTATGCGTTATATTTGTTTTAACGTCGGGTTAAAAATAAACGCAACAACTACACACACACCGGTATATAAAACTTTGTACGTTCGCATGCAACATAATCACACACAAAATTCGTTTCAACAAAAATCACGCCGAGAACTGTAGTGTACTCATTCTTATAAATAACCACTTTGCAAGCACGTTTAACTCAACATCTCAGGAGGCGCCTATAAAATTCAACAGGTAATTTTTACAAAGGTGCCCTCGAGCGAGAGGAAAAATTGCAAAAACTGTATTTGCATCCGGTATATGATTTAGCCCGGAAGCGGTTGGTCTCTTGTACGCTTTTTCATTTTATATTTTACGACTCGTTCCGCTTTTAGAATTTTGTTGGAACCGTTTGTATTTTAGGAATAGGCTGGTATATTACAAAGATTGAAACGAAGTAAGAGCGAGGTATCCGTACTAGTTTCTGCCTTATATCAGTGCTATAGAATATGTAATGAAATAGACTTAGTCTTTTAAGTCCTATTGAAATGACATCACTGATGCGTTGCTACTTCCGAGAACTAATATGATCACATCATATTTAAGTGGGCCGGCAACCACAACCTTCTACCAAAACACACGAACTACTTCAAACTAGGAGCAGGTGTGCTGGTGATACCTTCTCTGTTAAACTACACTGGTTCTACGACTTAGTAAACTCTTATATAGTCTTATACAATTAAATTAAGTAGCTCTAAAGTCTCAGCTTCTTCCATTACTCGTTATAAGTAGAGATTATGCTTTCGAAATTAGTCCTACGGTGTAGTAACGTTCCCTACTTTGGGTAGGGCTTAAAACCCATTTGAGATTTTTTTATGAAATGGGAGTAGCAAATGGCCATGCAGTCCAACTAATGGTAAGTGGCTACTACCGCTTATGGACATCTGTAATCAACTCCAGATGAAATGCGTCCTACCTGAGGTTAGCCACAACTGCGTTGCTACTCTTGGGGACTAAGTTGGAACGCCTCGAATTATGCCCTATCTACAGTAAGGATTAATCACAGAATTCTTAAAGGGATTATTTCAAGAAATATATTTATGCTTAAACATCTTATATTCATCTTATTAATAATGATGAGATATACAATCAATAACGGTACATCGCACTGAAATGACTTGTTCATACGGGTGTATTGTTTCTGTGCATAATTAACAGATAAGATAAAGCTATATGCAACAAGTGTTGTGTGGTAGCCAAAACATTTTATCTACTTAGTAAAAGTGTATGCAAGAGCCCTTAAAATCTATTTTTTTCCAAATTTATTAGCTCATCGTATACACATTATATGCGTAAGTAAAGCTTTAAATAATTTTGCAATTAAATACTACATCCATTAAGTCGCATATTCATCAAGCCAAAAAATGCCCATCACGGGACGCCTGGCAGATGTGAGACATCGTGTTCCTATAATACGCATAAAAGACGAGATTGTGACAGGAACTATGTATATGCATAATGACGCCATAAAATAACGCAATTTACGAACAGTATTCCGCACTAAGTCGAACTAACACCGCAGTCCACTTAGTTTTGTTCGATACTTAATAGTTCCAGCGATGTATAACAGATGGCACTAATTTAAATAACGGCAAGCATCACCTCGCTTTGAATCAGGTTAACCTGCGTCTAGATGTTTCACATCACACTTGCCTAACGTGGTACTTCCTTTGAATTATTCTAGTTCTCCCCAGAACTTTACTCTAGTTAAATACTGTACCATATTTGTTATCAAAAACTACCTCATTTATAAATTGAGCTAAACAAAACTAAACATTTGACAAAAAAGGTATTCAACCCGTTGGTTCCGAACTAAACAAAGCAAAAACGAACAGTTTAAAGTACAGTTTAAAACAGTTGCGCAACAAACTTTACTCAACTAAACCACTACGGTATTGTTATTATCGTGTCATTATTCATCCTTTGAATTACGGGGTGAAAAATAACACGGTTTATCGTATGAAAATGATGGATACGGTGCGACACACCAGAATCACGAAACAGAGCTTTGTATAACAATTTATTTTATTTTACACAAACGGCCGTGGGTGTTAGGTTCGGATAACTCGGTACTATAACAACTGGTTTTGAAAATGTACATGTGATTTTAAAAATATAGACATTAAATTTGTCCTATGATAGTCGTATGAAGTCTGCTCACATACACGTGGGACTATTCCAGTACGGTTAAGTACCCAAACAATTCAAGCGAGGTCAATAAAAGGTTAATTTACTAGAATACTTTTTATTACACATAGCATCAGGTGATTTTTGTAGGTGGTAAAACATGAGTAGCTTGATCGAGGTAGAGGTACCACTGCCATACTTATTTATAGCGTGAAGTAATTCTTACTTTTTGCTGGAAGACTATGGTGATTCAAGTATAACACGACCATTTTCGTAGTCTATGAAGGTGACAACGCATATATGATCGACTTTATCCTTGTTCTACAAGATGTTTGCAGATATATATGGGCGGCAGTAACCACTTACCATCAAGGAAACTTCGTGCTTGTTTACTACTTCAATTGAAAAAAGATGGATTGCACGCTCATTGGCAACTTCAATTTTATCAATAAAAGTGAAACTAGAGATACATGTACATTTATAAAGTGGAACAAATTCGAAATCCTCCAAAATTGAACCGAGTAGCCTAGAACAGAATTAACCCATAATTTGTCTACGTCTCCATTGCAAGTGGCCCTCTTTTTGTGGCGATTTTTTCCTTTCAAGCGGAGAGCGCTTGATGGTTCAGAGGTCGCCTACGATTGTGAGAGCGATGACCCAGTTCCCGTTGGAGACTGGGATCACTGAACGAGATTTGGATTTAAGTGTCTTGAAAGGACTTAGCGTTAAAGTTCTTTGGACTGTTAATTTTATTTCTTGTTAGGTCATAGAAATTTTAAGCGTTTTCATTTGGTAAACTGTTATGTGATTATCATCATGACCATAATCGTTTTTTTTCTGGGTACGAACTTCCTTGCAAATATTTATACAGAATTAGAGCCAGTTGGTAGAACCAGTGTAGTTCAACGGGGGAAGTACAACCGCCACACCTATTTCTAGGAAGAAATCTTGAAGCAGTTCTTACGTTTTGGTGGAAGGGTGTGGTTGCCAGCTCACTTATATATGAAGCGACCTTCGATCACTTAAAATAAACTAGATACACAATCCCATACAAAAATGAATTTAAAAGTGGCACTAAGCGTTTTTA
>DWNE01008637.1:0-11401 GCA_018249875.1 Cecropterus toxeus | reverse complement strand
TGATTATGGGAATTGGAGGAGGACATAGTCCACCGTAAAGGTGGAGGAAAAATTTCTTCCCTTCCTTTTTTCCCTTCGATGCCCTATTTTACGACTGCGGATAGAAAGATTAACTATTATTTTCTCCTCCCGCTCCGCAAATTTTGTCTGCGACTAAGACCCTTGAAAATCCTTGTAAACTCATCCAGGGTCAAGTTTCTTCAAATCGTTTCATAGTCCTTGTCTCGCCCATGAAAATATCCTTATCAGGATAAACAGCATGAACAGCGATAGCATAAAGATTGAAACTCGCACCCTCAATCAGAAGGTCCAAGGTCCCTAACCCAGACACGGACCTCTGTTTTTTCTAAGATGATTTGCAAATTAGATATTAATTTGTTCTTAAATGGCTCTCAAGTCTATCAACTCGCACTATCTAACGTCTAAAACTATCTCATTCTGGAAAAAATACCCGTGCCCAGCAGAGAGACAATAATGTGTTGACCGTTGACGACATAATATCACGATAGAGTCACATATATAAAATGTCTGTTTCTACGAACAAACCTCCAACCCTTTAAACTGTTAAGGGTTGGTTGTCCAGGAGAATGGTGAATAAACAAAAATAACTAATAGCAAATTTACAGTGATTGCTTCAAAATCACCGGTTGTTTAAAATTTAATTTAATAAATTCCTGATATCCTTATTTTATTATTTTCATTGTACCCTCTCTTAGAAGGTGGTCACTTCATTTTGCTGCAACGAAAGTAGCAGATTTTTAAACAAACTTGCAACCCCTATTACAACCTCGTAAGGCTTGATTTTCCAGAAACGGTGAAAAAAATGTTTCATTATATCAAACTACACAGCCGAATAGAAAGTTTTATTCACATTGCATAAAAATTGGCGAACTTTCATCCCCTATTTAACCCATTTAGGGATTGTTTATCCAAAAACGGAGATATAAATTTTCCACTTCACTAAAACAAAAAACTAAATACTAAGTTTTATTCTCATTGCATTTAAATTGGAGGACATCCAAACAAACTTGCAACCCCTAATTCATTCTCTTAGGGGTTAATTTTCCTAAAACTGAGAAATAGGTGTATCATTATATCAAACCACAAAGGCATATGCTTAATTTTATAATGCTTGCATCAAAATTAGCGGAGTTCCATACAAACTTGCAACACTTAATTCACCCTCTTAGAGGTTGATTTTCCTAAAACTGAGAAATAGATGTATCATTATATCAAACAACAAAGGCATATGCTTAATTTTATAGTGCTTGCATCAAAATTGGCAGAGTTCGAGAGAGAGTAGTTTCGGCTGTGCGTTGTCTGTCAGTCAGTCAGTCAGACACTCAGTAACAAAAGAGTTTTATATATATATATATATAGATATGAAGTTGCTTACAAATGTCCATGGGTGGCAGTAACTACTTACCATCAAGTGAGCAAATATAAAAGTGAGCCGAGAACAATAAATCATCAAATGAATTCTAGTGTCTAGCAGTGTCTAGGCATTACCCATTATATCATTTTTGGGAAGTAACTGCAACATACTAACTTTCTAAACGAATTTGTATTATTTTGTCATATTGTTATTTAAACTCTGCTGTTTTTTGTCATTTTTTATTTTTGTCCCATTGTTAGTTCTAGCGCTTTTAATATAAAGGTTCAATATTTACCGACATTTTATTAAAGCTTTTAAAAAATTGCTTCGGAAACGTTTCTTTGTTGATTGTTAAATGGAGTTCGATATTTTATTATAGAAATGGTGTTTTTGAAATAGTTTTATGTGTCATATTTGCTAACAAAGCGTTGTATTCTAAAGAGTTATAATATATGTCGGCGATGCCGAAAAACACTTTTCTAATATTGTTAAGATGTTTTTATATTTATGTTTGAGTGTGTGTGAGTGTGTGTGCGAGTGTGTGAGCGTGTGTGTGTGTGTGTGTGTTTTCGATTCCTCGGTCAGATATCATCATCACGACGTATGAAAGCGACAGTTTTAGACATATATTTATTATATATATATTAGATATAATATTTTTTTAGTTTAAAATTCGATATTCTACACCATAAGATACTAGAAGACCTTCTAATTTTTGAGTTGTGTAATTTTTTTAATAGTTTTTTGGATTGGATGTAAAGTTGCTTATTTCGTCACACGAGATATTTCAAGATACGACAAGATCGCTTTCCTGCTTCGATTAACATTATATTCCCACTGTTGGGCACGGGTCTCCTGTAGTGTAGGACTCACTTGAGAAGGATTACGTCATTATCTACCGAAGGATTACGTCAAAATCTACTGATTCGTACTACTAGCTAAGTACGAATCAGTAGATTTCACCACCTTTCAAATTTTTTAGAGAACACGCAGACATTTAGGTTTGATTACGATGTTTACTTCACCATTAAATTATTATTCTCCACGTTTTCTATGAATCACTTGTATTCAATTGCACAACAAAATTATGTTGGCACTAGCTTTGGACTACGGTTTCATCCGGTTTTACATCAGAAAAAAATAAACAAACATAGCGTGTTGTTATATAGCTTAAAGCATGCCTCAATAAATGGACTCAAAAATAACTTTTCAATTCGAAACAGTTCCTGAGATAAGCGCGTTCAACCAAACAAAGTCTCCTGCTTAATAATCTCGTCTCGTCAACCCATTATTAACCCACTGCTGGGCACGGGTCTTCTCTCAGAGTGGGAGAGTTTTAGGCCTCAGTCCACCGCGCTGGCCACGTGCGAATTGGTAGACTTCACACACCTTTGAGATTTGAAAAAATATTTTTGTGCTGAATAGTAAATTTATCGTAAAAGGCTATATAGCATCACGTTATGTTTTTTTAATACATTGTTCTCTAATAAACGCGGGTGGAACTGCGTGGTACAGCTAGTATTATATATTATAATATAGGTATATTTATGTTCTTACCTGTTGATCCTGCTGGTGCTGGAAGTTGAAGTTCTGGAAATTCATATTGTACGGCGTCCATTGCTGGTTCGCTAATGATGTGCCCAGTAGAAGGGGGATCAAAACCTGAAATCAACATAGAGCCATTTATTTAGTCACAATGATAAAAAGGGAGCGTATAATTAACATGTGCAAGAGCACGGCTATCTTTAATGAAATCTCTTCCAGCAGAACTAAAATTGAATGGTTCCGCCAAAAAATATCTATGTATAAGAATATGTTCTATACAAAACAGGTTCTACATCAAGCCGATAATAGATTCGTTGCCATCCTGGGGATCGAGATAGTCTAAATTAACCCTTGACGTAATATATAAATGAAATGAAGTCAAATGATGAAAATGAAACGTCTTTATTTTGCATAGGCCTACCGAGGCATTTACAAATTGTGCAAATTTTGTGTTACAAAAAAATATAGTATTTTTATGGACAAAATATAACATGTAGACAAAAACATGATTATTTGAATAAATTTTTGCATTTGGAACTGATGGATTTTGTTTACCAGAAATATAGTACCTAATATATATTATAGTACGGTTGACAACCCTATAAGACGTGCAAAACAATGCTTTTCAAAGTAATGTTATATAGCATGGCATTTGGTATTGAGTAATATGGCATAACACCATGTCTCAAAACATGACAGTACACGCGCCGCGCGCGGTTCTTCTCAAGTGCGATGCACGTTAACGCATCACAGTACTTCGCGCCACACGGCCACGGTCGTTCACACGGCGCGTTGCGTCAGCGCTGCTTCGACGTAGCGCTGTCGCTGCGTCGTTTTACATACTAATAATCATAGTGTACGCACGATGTGCTGCGTCGACGCAGCGCATACGCGACTGAACTGCAGCGCCCGAGACGAAGCGGGCGGGGGAGTACTCGTTCTGCAACGTCGTTACTACGTTGCAGTAACGCTGCGTTGGCGCAGCGCCCGTGTGGCCGGCTGTGTGTCAAAACCTTTGCGTTGTGACGACGCAACACAACGCAACGCGCCGTGTGGATTGGCTCGGACGCCGCTCACCCGCCCGAGATGCCATATTGCATGATCGGGTAACATGACGCGTCATGTATCTATGACAGTATGACATTACTTACGCATGTCTATTTGACATCCTTTAAACCAGAACGCGCAGCGCTTAACACTGTTATACAAATAAAGGTCTGGCGATAGTGCCTCTTGAGTCAAACCACAAATCGCTCTATCACCTCCAAAATTCAATACACAGCTCCACTGAACCACGAGCTTAGTTGCCACAAGCAAATGCAATGAATCACTATAACGCTTGTTGCATTTTGCACCGTACACATTTACACCACACACGAGAATATATTGCTATGTTAAACGCTTAAGTTTAATGTTAAACTTTTATTGCATTAGTTTTGGTACGGCTAACAGATGGTATCTGGTTCTTGCTGTCCCTATGAAATTTTACACAGGTTTATCGTTCACAAGTGGTTCAGCAGGAATATCAGTTTTTTTTAATACTCTTTCATATGAGGCGACCATCTTTTTCCTTGGGACTAGCAGCAGATAGTTCTGTATGAAGTTGCTTACAGATGTCCATGGGCGGCGGTGGCTCCTTACCATCTGAATGCATGCTTATTTGCACTGCATGCTCGTTTGCTACTTCAATCCTATAGAAAAACCCCTCTACATCCCGTGGTATGGAAGATCGCAAGCGATTTAACATTAACTGACCAGTAGGAAAGAATTGAGTCGTTGTTCCGTATTAAATCCCGGTGCTATGAGCAACATGAACCCGATGAAAATAACCATCCAGAGAGAAACAAATAGCAAGTGGCATATAAAATAATTTATGTACCAATTCATAAAAATACTGGTCATTGAAATAGGATTCATCACACTAGGTCATACCCTAGTGTGACCTAGTGTGATGATCAGATCAGAAAATCCTAATTTTCTGCTGGGTCGTGGGTGCCATGGACACGTAAAGACGAATACACAAACACACAGACCCAGATGAGTGTAGAAAGCGTCTTTTATTACTAAGACTCCGATGTCATGAGCCATGATAGCTAAATAGTTGAATGATGAATGTTGAATGAACAGATGCTGTATTTCTGTTGCCGCTATAACAAGAAATACTTAGAAACAGTATAAAATAAATATTTTATTTGGACTCTCATACAACAAACTTGTGATTATGATTTTGCCGTTTTTATAGATAATTGTACGGAACCCTTTATGCGCGAGTTCGACTAGTACTTTAACTATCTAACTCGTTTTTACTATTCTTCTATCTGATAGAATAATACATGATACAGGATGTTTGTAAATATATGCGTTACTTAATTTGTTTTTCCGCTCATGGTTTTGACATTTGTCAACATTATTTTATAACGTCTTCGGTCCCAGTTTATATTACTAACTACCGTTCTTGTGCGTCGACGCTCATAATAATCGCCCGTATGTTTCCACATTAGTATCGACTAAGCCTTTTCCAGTCGGCTACACGGCGGATAGTCTTGACGCATTGTCGTTAAGTCTCTTATTTATGGCCGAATAAATGTAACAGTTAGTAAATAGTTATTCAAAGTAGATTCGATGGTGGAAGAACGCTTCGTGATTCGTCTAGGGACTCGTATGCAATTCTGCAAAACAGTACTAAAAGTCTTTGTATTCTGCCATAGGTGTCGTAAGGCGTAGGCGGTGGGGGCCATTGCCCACGGCCTCGCGGTGCAATGGGCCTCGCGCCTCACATCCGAAAATAAATTTAAAAAAGTATGGAAAATACAAAAGTACGCGCCACAAGGTTCTTCTTATATTAAATATATAAGAATTAATTTTGAACTTAAAAATATGCCAATTATCAGCATATGAAATTAATGTGAATGAAATATTTGATATTTCTCATAAAATATATTATATTATATTATAATATTAGTTTTTGTCTTGCACCATCAGAGGGCCTCGCGAAATGTACCTTGGCCTCATTAACGTTTAAGTCATGCCCCCCATTGTATTTTTGTTTGAACGGTATGAATAAACGAAAGGTTCCGACTTAGTCCTGGGGTAGCAACCCTTGGTAACCGACTCCAAATATCTAGCGTTGAGTTCAAATGTCCAAGGGCGGCAGGCCATATATCATTAGGATAAATGTAGCTCGTATGCTATATATGTGTTTTAAAAAATAAGAATATTTAAATCAATCTATCGCTTAAGAGTTGGGTCGGCTTTATTTGTTTATTATATCGTATAAGATTGAGTAGCAAACGGACATTGGCAGCTTTTTTATTAAAAATCTTTCAACGGCTTTGGCTTGGCGCCTTTAAGCCTAACTTTATCAATTCGCGGCCATCTTTTCCTGATAGACAATTTCAAGAAAATTACAGATGTGTTTCTATTCCCTAGGACTAATATGGTCGCCTCATATATAATTAAAATAAATATTTACTTTTTGACATTGCTTTTACGGCTTTGGCTTCATGCTTTTCAGCCCACATCATATTTATCTTATTTATCTCACTCATTATATCACTCACTTATTATATCTCAAGCCAAATGACGTTTCCTGTCAATATGAGAGCAAATTTTAAATTTTCATTCAATAAATTTTGGACGATGTATTACATTACCGATTTCCATTAAATCACTCGTATTAATTAATCCGATACGACTGTACGTGATAAGCCAATAAATTATAGTTTATCAGTAAACCGCATACGATTTTTATTAAAATTTTGCACCTATGTACAATATAGGCACAGATTAATTAAGGCATAGTGAAATATCTGATAATTGTTTGAGAATAGTTCTCGTAAAACCGTATTACATATTTATAGGTTTATTTGCACAGACTGAAAAAACACTACACATTGAATTTTATGTTATATTAATTAAAATTATTTATAATCTGTAAAAACTTTGCACATATTAAAAACAAATTAAAACACGCATATGAACGAAAATATTTCAATAGATTTAAATTCATTAAAAAACCGCACTGAATTTTGTTATTTATAAACTGTAAACACGTTGCACAGATAAAAACAATAAAATTAAAATATTCAACTGGGCTGTATTCGATGAACTGACTGCAAATATTTTTTTGTTTATGGTCTGTATGCACGTTGCACAGATTAAAAATAAATATGCAAATTAACTCACGTATGTTTGGGCTGCGTGCATTTCTGTGTATTCCGTTGCAATGTAAACTTACAAGTGATGTCATAAAAACTTGCGCGCCATTTTTATACTAAAGTGACGGGTTGGAATATCTAAACGCATTCCTACATTTTTTTCTATTTAAGCACCATTTTAAACTGAGCTGTACTTCGTACATGGTTCTTTGTAACGAAAGACATTTCTAATATTGTCGATGTAAATGTCCAAGATAAGTCGATCTAATGTTCTATACAAATGACTTGGTGTTAAAGATCATTTCAGTTGGTAGTTATATCATCAGTAAAAAATAAAAGGTTCAAATCGGTCGCTATATGTATATTTCACACAAGTTGATGTAGTTTTATTTTCAGCTTATATGAACGATGTTGAGTTCCGGTTTGGTTGTAAGATGTTTATGGTTGCAAGTAAGAGGATGTGAAGGGCCAAAATAAATTTCAGAACAAAAATATAGACTAAGCCAAGAAAAATATAGACTAAGATCAAATTCTACCGGTTTGTGTGGTATGCCCGTATTATCTATACAAAATGAAAATCAAGCATTTTACAAAGAATCTCGGATCAGGGTTTTTAACCACATTAAAGGCTTTTTTTGATTATATAACTATCTTCTAGCCTAAATTTTAATATACGTATAAGTACTATATGAAAATATACAAACAAATAGATAGGATCGAGTACAATCGAAATTTAAAAGGCCTAAGAAAATCACATGGGACAATACAATGGAACGCAACGACATATCTAGAACAAAGAAATCTGTAGAATAAAAAAAAATGCCGTCGCGAGACGCCTGGCAGATGTAAAACATCGTTTAAGTAATATGCATGAAAGGCAAGATTGCGGCAAGAACTTAATATATAAGATAATGAAAATAACATTAATAAGTTGTGCTAACACTGCAACCAGTGGCGTAGCGAGGGGGGGGGGGCGGAAGGGCGGTCCGCCCCGGGCGGCGAATTTTGAGGGGCGCCAAAAACAGATTTGGGGGCGGCAAAAACAAATTTGGGGACGGCAAAAACTGATTTGGCAACCTTATTTTGTCATCAAGTTAGATATTGTAGTTATTTTTTGGTCGTCAAGTTACATATTGTTGTTTTTTTTTGGTCGTCAAAATTTGTATAATGTGTGGAGAGTTCAAGTTCCACCCCGGGCGGCATAAGCCCACGCTACGCCACTGACTGCAACGATTGGCTAAAGATGCGTTGCTACTCCTGAGGACTAATTTGGAACGCCTCGGATACGTATATCTTCCTTAACATACCCTTCACAACATAACACAGCAATGCATAACTATTAGGTAGAAATAGACGTGGCATAGGGATTTAATAAAAAAAATCGATAATTTAATTAATCGATTATTTTTTGACAACAATCGATATTTATTTATCGATTGTTGGTCCATAAATAATCGATTTAATATTAACCGATTTTACACCATACTTTCGATTTTTTTAGCCGCAGCTTTGAATGAATGAACTAAATGGATTATTTATTCGGTAGTTTTACGTAATTTTGATATTTTAACAGCAACTCTATAACAAAATTACTTGCTACGTCAACTAGTGCCTAGCAAACATACTATTTATTATGGCAATACTCGGTCGGTAAGATAGAACAGTCATAAGTTATTTTGAATAGATGGTGTTTTTATAAAATTCTTTCCTTGTTTAACTTCAAAATTGATTTTAATGAATTTTACAATATAACCCTTTGATTAAGTATGTGAGTGAGATTGCAATTTATGGTGCATAAAAAATGATCAAAAAGGTATTTGGGGGCCAACTTTATGATAAAAAATGGATTTTGTAATAAATATAATAAAATAAATACAATAAAATAAATCGATATATATTTTTGTAAAATCATCGATTATTGAAAAATCGAGTTTTTGATTTAAAAGAAATCGAATAATATAAAAATCGATTTTCCCCCAGCCAAGTCACATCCCTCGCGTGGCGGTGGTACTTCCGGAGTCCAACTACAAAGTTCTAACACATTCGAAAGGAAGAGTCTGAACTTATGCAGTTCAGACTCCTCCTTAGAGTCCATGATATTTTTTGGATTTAGGAGAAAACTAAGTAGCGTGTCTATTGATCATAACTGTTAGGGCGTTGTTAAGCCTCAACTACTTTGAACCTACAGTCGGAAACACATTAGTGATACATGAAGTCAGACAAAAAACAATTCACAAATGACTTAGCATTTCTACAAAAAGCATTAAGTGAATCAGAATGATACCATCATTACGTTACGTGGACTTATGACGTAACAGCAAGAACTATATTAAGTAGTAAAAGTAGTAGTAAGTAAGTAAGTAGGGAACTTACCTAAAACACGTGACCACTTTAGGAGGGGAGGGGGTTAGCAAAATACCACGCTTGGCCAAAGGAAGGGGGGGTTTATGATTTTGTCATTTAGTCAATATCCCTGAAAACTATAAAACCTTTCGCTTTTACGACCTACATTAAAACCCGCAACTTTTCTTGCAAAAAACGATTGAACACCGTATTTATGAATTACTACGTGAAATCTAGAGGGGTGGGGGGGGTGGGGTAAGTTAGGAGGTTTGGGTGCGTCCTTGAGTTATGCAAAGTGAGTCTATGTAGGTAACCCTGAAAACTAAGTCTGAATGCCTGTTATAAGTTAGAAATAACATAGCCTTAACACTTTTGATTAGATATATTGAATATGGAACCCTAAAAAACAAACGAAACGAAAAAAATCAAAGAGGACTTTTATTCTATAGCAATTAGCGCTAAGTCGCTAATTACTTATCGGTACAGGTATATTTTATCATTAGAAAGAATCATTATTGTATTTCTTTCAAGTTAACTAGATTATCCATTAGCATTATGAGAAAAGGTAACGGTTAGATAAAATTGATGAACTAGATGGAATCTCTGTTCATTGTGAAAAAAATATTATTATGAAAGCAGTCGTACACTTTTAGATATTTCTTAATTTAGGCGACTGTGTCAGAAGCGGATTTCCGTGGTTGCGAGCGGCAAGAGTGGGAGCTCGAACCGTCCAGCCAGGCGACCTCAGGAAGGACGGCTGTAGGCGTGGCCGTATAGTCCCTGTAGTTCCGGGACCAGGGCTACGGTATCCCCTGCCTGTCGTAAGAGGCGACTGAAGAGGGCTTCCAGGGTTGCGGGCGGCAAGAGAGGGAGCTCGAACCGTCCAGCCAAGCGACCCCGGGAAGGACGGCGGCATGTGTGGTCGCTTGCCGCCGTAAACATCTGAAGGCACGGTGAGCCTTAATGCTCACCGGTAAGAGCTCGAAAGGGGCATCGCGCTCGGAGGACTCCGGTTGTGTTCCGTTGAAGATCCCTCCTGTGTCCTCCACACAGCGTCGAGGACGGCCACCGGGGGGTTTTAGTGCGGTAAGAATCCCACATAACCCGGCGTTGCTCTCATATCATCGGGTACCTTTTGAAGGTTTCCCCTCGTTACACAATAAAAAAACAAAAAAAAAGGTAGAAATAGGTGCGGTGGTGTTTCCGTAGTCGAACGATATAGAGATATCACCTTTAAAAAGTATTTTGAAAATACAAACGCACAAGTTAATCTGAATTCTCCTGTATCGCTGAGAATGAATCACAGACGCTCATACAACTTTTGTTACTAGCAGTGACTTTGCAGCGGATTATTTAGTTATTGTATACATTTTATTATGTGGAAAAAATGTGTATTGATTTATGTAGGACTATAATTCAGCGTTTGAGAGGCGTTTAAAAAATTTGATAGTTTTAAAAGAATATTCTAAATGCTTACTCACTATTCTGAGATTTGAAATTCGCAAACAAAACTTTTGAATTGAATCTTTTGTCCTAACTGCGTCAGAACATGGGTAATGTATGTACATTTCTTTGTCACGCGCTAAAGCCCAAACGACTTAACGGATTATGACGTATGACATATCATACGTCATAATCCGTAGGCTATATAATTTATAAAATAGCGCCCGGGAATAGAGGAAAAATGAGTACTTTTCCGAAGTAAGCTAACTTTGAAAAAGCATTATATTTTTTCGACGAAATTTTAACCACAACCCTACTTGTATGAGCTTAAGTTTAGTATATCAGGTATATGCTAATTAAGTTGAAGAAGAAGACGACCCACGTGGCGGAGCGGTCACCATACCGGTGTAACACGCAGTGGGTCCCGGCTTCGATCCCCGGCCAGACAGAAATGTGAATGGTGAGTTTAGATTTCTGTTCTGGATCTGGATGTTTGTGTATTTGTCTTTGTGTGTCCATGGCACCCACGACACAGGAG
>DWNE01008636.1:0-11401 GCA_018249875.1 Cecropterus toxeus | reverse complement strand
ATTTTAGAAAAATCAGTGGTGCGTGCCTGGGATTCGAACCCCGAATCCTCGATTGAGAGGCCGAGTTTCAACCATTAGGCTATCACCGCTCGTTATATATATCCTTCTTATATAAAAAATATTAATAATTTCTAAGCCCATATACATCTATGTAGTTATATTAATGACTGCCTGTCTATCCATTTGTCTGAACAAGTTTATACACGGACTAGAAACGAGCAAACATATTATGGAACAAACAGTCTATACAAAGTCGTTGGCACAAACTCGTCTACTAAAATTTGAGTGCAATTCACATTGCGGTTTGCGGGCTCACCTGACCATGACAATGCGGGTTTCGGCTTACCACCAATTAGGCACAAACCGTTCATACATGATTCATCAGCAACTCTTTACATATTGCCAAATAACAAGTATACACAAGGTGGTAGAACCAGTACAGTTTGAGTACTACTACCACGTGTATTTCTAGCGTGATACAGTTTTAGCATTTCAGTACAAGTATGTAGTTCATCCATCCAACCATCAGCCTTTCGAGATCTACTGCTGGACAAAGGCCTCCCCTAAACGGTGCCACTCCAACCGATCCTGTGCCTTCTGAATCCAACGGTTTCCCGCTATCTTCTTTAGGTCATCGATCCAACTGGTTAGGGGGCGACCGGTGATCCTTTTGCCTAAACGTGGACGCCACTCCAAGACCTTTGTAAGTGTGTAGTTGCCAGGTCATTATTACGTTACGTCACGTTACATTACATTTTACATTAACGTAATTTCCCTTACAAGTTATGAAATTTAATGTGAAGACTCAGCTTACATTTTTTTCTGATATTTACATTTTTTTAGTTTTTTTGTCCATTCACATGTTTTGGAACAACAATAAGAACACGCTCCTACTTTCGCAAACAGTCCACATCCGTCTCAGAACTGACCTTTACGTAGTTACTCAGACGTAACTAGACACCAAAGTGTTTGTTGAGGACCCTTCAGTTTACATTGAGCGTCGCCGGTACCTAATGGATGACTCCTGTTACTACTACGTGGTGTTCTTCGTTACTGAGTGCCGAAGTTATTAAGAATAGATAACGAGTTAAATTTCTTACCAAGATTAAAATAATAAGAATGTTATTAAACGCTAAACGCGTTCTGCACTCATAGCCCCACACTGGGATTTTCTCCTGCGTCGTGGGTACCATGGACACACAATATCAAATATACAAACATCATTTAGGTGTCTGTCGGGCCGGGGATCGAACCCGGTACACATTGCGTGTCAGATCGACATGGTGATCTCTCCGCCACGCGGTGACATTACAATTAAACAAGTCCTTCAAAACGCAGATACTTTAGAGCCCTCTCAATAATGACCTTCACATAGTTGTCATCACAGTAACTGAAGACCGAAGTATTTGCAGTGTTTGTAGACTAGTTCTTACTATCACAAATACTCTACATCCCTCTCAAAACTGACCTTTACGCAGTGGCTTGGTAGACGTGACTAAAAACAGAAGTGTTTGTTGAGGACCCTTCAGTTTACATTGAGCGTCGTTGGTACCTAATGTATGATTCCTGTCTCTACTGCATGGCGTTCGTTATTACTGAGTATCAACATTATTTACCTACTGTATATATAAAATAATCATAATAGTATTACAATTGAATAAGTCCTCGCGAAAATCACATATAATTTAGATCCCTCTCAGTAATGACTTTGACGCAGTCGCCTCGTAGACGTAATTAGACACCGAAGTGTTTATTGAGGACCCTTCAATTTACATTGAGCGTCGCCGGTATCTATTGAACGACTCCTTGTTACTACACGATATTCGATATTAGTGAGTATTATTCGTTATTAAGAAAAAAATAAGAACTTAGTTCATAACTGTGAGTACAAAATAATAAGAATATTATTAGAATTGAACACGTCTTTATGAAAAACGTAAATAATGTAGATCCTTCTCAAAAACCTTTCGTTGCCTTCGCAGGCGTAACTAGACACCGAAGTGTTTGTTGAGGACCATTCAGTTTCTAATGGACGACACCTGTTACCACTTCGTTTGATCTACTCATTATGGAGGATTCATCTGAAAATACGAAAAAAATATTATTATAGCAAATAGGTATAATAATGTAAATAATTCAATATGTTTTAAATCCCTGTTTAAAATAAATTGTCAAAATTATTAAAATTGAAGTATTGCAATTAAAACGTGACTTATTTGCATTTTTTTACGTTTTAAAATGTTACGGGTTCTCACGATATCAGTTATCCAGTTTCGCCGTGATCACGATTCATGTAACTGGGTCAAAATATCGGCAAAAAGAAATTCGAAAAGCGTATATCGTGAGTCGTAACGTATTAAAATATATCAATTCCGCGATAATATCAGCTTAAAATCATATATTTTTACGTTTTTTAAATATAAAATTAAGTCTTTTTTTCATTTCCCCTAGATTATATTAATAGCCCCATAAAAACAATGGGCAGATAGTTATAACTGCTAACATTACATGATGTCCTATAAATGGTACAAATCGATGAAATTGAAAATCGCTTCTTCAATACAAATATACACTCGTAAGCAATAAATTTTTCTCGTCGTCAGTATTGAATAAGGAATGCAGATTAAGGGCACACCCGTACTTGCGTTTTTTGTAAGCGTCTTATCGTGAAATTCAATTTACTTTGAAACAATATTTACATTTTATAACTATTGTTTCAAATTTAACACAAGAAAAATATATACATTAGATATAAAATGTTTTAAAAGTTTCCACATCGTATATTCGGAATAAAAAATTAACAAACGATTTTTTTTATAAGAATGAAGTAACAAAAGAGCATGCAGCCCACATGATGGTAAGTGGTTACTACCACCCATGAACCTGTGAGTAACTTCATATATACTAGGGGTTTAATCGATTACAGATGCGTTGCTACTCCCGAGGATTAAGATGGTCGCCTCATATATAATTGTATTTTCTTTTATTTTTCTAGTATAGTTCTAATACAAAATTAGTTAGATCTCATAATTGCGTCATAAGACGTACCTATAGTCTACATTTATGTTGCAACTCTGCTTCTTGAATAATAATGAAATTTTTTTTGATTAATTTTTTGCGTCAACAAGTTTTGTAGGGAGCACGATTTCCATAGTAGCACCTTAATAGTTGCGCTAGATGATGTACGTGTAAAAGCTCAGTGTAGACATGCCCTAATGCAAAATGCCTTTTGATTCCTAAACGCAGTTCGCTTGCATCTATACTATTGCGCAATTCCTGCAATTTTCCTCTCAAGTGGCACTCAATGCGATTTCACAGTTGTCTCGTTCGAGAAAAATGGGTGAATTTCGCAGATTTGTGAAGAAAATGTGGAAACCTGATTACTTGAACGTTTTCCCATTCTTGAATTTAGAGAAAAGGTTTTGCGGTTTTGTCGTGTAACTTTGTATTGAAGACTTGAATTGCGAAAAATGCAGTTGGCAGGATTGACATTCAGTTATTCTATTCTAAACTGCTAAGTTACTATATTTGAAAAACGTCTACACTTGACCAAAATTTTATCAATACTTGGTCGATACATAATAATGAGCCTACGCGTTTTAAGGTGCTGAAATCTGGCTAATAAGGCATGACCGCCATACCGACTTCTGCTTTATACCAACAGTTATTAAACTTTGTCGTGTTTTGTTTTCAAAAATGTGATAAGGTATAGACACCTACCTTAACAATCCTAATCAATCCGTAGGCGTCACAATGCAATTTTGTGTCGGAGTCCAATTATTTTATTAATATGGAGTAGCAAACAAGCAAGCAGTCCACCTAATGAGTATAGAACAGGGGTTCTATATGAAGTCGACCACAGACGCGTTGCTACATCCGAGGACTGAGATGGTCGCCTCATATAAAAGTGAGCCGGAAATCACACCCGTCCACCGAAACGCAAGAACTGCTTCACGCTAGAAATACACTACATTGGTTCTACCACCCTTTCTACACTCATAGCCCCGCAGTAAGACTTTTTCCTGTGTCGTGGGTGCCATGGACACACAAAGATGAATATACAAACGCCCAGACCCAGAACAGAAATCTAAACTCAACGTTCACATTTCTGTCTGGCCGGGGATCAAACTCGGGACCCGCTGCGCGTCAGAGGTTTGGAGATCGCTCGGCCACGCAGGTCGTCATTATCATGTATAAATGTTAAGGATCCAGAAGGTATACGACGACAACGAAGATATACGATGACGAAGGTAAAGTTAGAGTTACAAGTTGCTTACAGATGTACATGAGTGGCAGTAACTACTTACCATCAGGTGGGCTGCTTGCTCGTTTGTAATTTCATATAAAAAAATTAAGGACTCCGACAAGACTGTCTTATCAAATTTGAAGCAAGTTAGTCCTATGATGTAGCAACGCATATGTTATGAATATTATTTAAGGTTTTCGTTTGTATACGTTATTATTGTAGAAGCAAGAAGGTGCGACAATAACGTACAAATTTCGTGTCGACGTAATTTATAAGGTAATAAATTTGAAAGATTGATCGTTGTGACTATTTCCATATAAACGCTCAAATTTCATTTTGCACCTTATGACGCGGCATTGGAAAGATAACCATAAAGTCTCGTACACAATGCAGACACTTTTAAAATTAACTTTAACAAGATGAGTTTTCACTAGGCAAGACTTATTTCGGAGCTTCTATATATTTTTCGATAACATTCAAGTAAGAGGAGCATGAGTATGTAATTTCGCCTGCGATTATGCATGTAGCGGTAAATACAAGAGTAAAAGCAATGTTCTGCTTGCTAAATCACTTGTGAACGATGAAGAGCTCAAGTCAATATGGGGCCTCTCATTAGTGCACCGCATGGAGTTTGATCCAATCCAATGTACTGAAGTGACAAGATACCTGGATCCGAAATCATCCTACAATTATATTCTAAGCTGAACTGAGCTCCATTTGGTAATAGTAATGGTAATGGTAATGATAATGGTAATATTACTCGCTCCTAACTTCAGTAAAGCTGTAAAGGCCGTTTGGACCACGGTAGTGGAAACAATGTAGTATGTGTATTTACATTGACAAAACATATACTTTGACTACACGGTTACCCGCTAAGATCAATTTTTCTTAGCGGGACCTAAGATAAATTTCTTAGCGGGTCCTTTTTCAATCCCATAAAAACAAAGCACATTCTAAAAACCCTATAAAAATGGTCAATCAATTTACTTATGTATAAATTAATAAAGCTCGCTTGTAACCACGCCTTAAGCCGTACCTTTTATTAACCGTGTCTATAAATGAAAATCGAGCGGCCGATTGACACTTTGACTTGACGAGGGTCGGCGCGTCCCGGAGACTCATTGCCTTCATTGTCCTGCCTTAGATCGATGTGGCGAGTATGACTTACCCTGTCAGGTACACTGCCGCAATTGTTACGATCACTTACATTTCTTTGTTACCTAAGGTAGACAAAATAAATATACTATCATAGAAAGATTTATTTATTTATTAATTTATTTATTCATAATAACACACCGCAATACATACAAATATTCATACTTAGGTTCTACATCATAATGTATGGGAAGTGGAGAATATTCGAAAATATTGGTCCTACATCGTGGTAATCGGAAAAGACTGGTTTTAGCATGACGAGGATATCGGGACGGGATTTTTAATTGAATATTATAAAGCAGATCACAAGTGTCTAAAGTGCCGGTTACTTGCTTTTTCAAAAATGTAACATCTACAAGCGCTCACCGATTTTGCAGGGAATCCATTTTGAAATAATGATAAGTGAATGAATAATAATGAGTGACCTGCGACTTTGAATAAGTCGCAGGTCATAGGTTTGCTCTGTGTGAAGGATAAATGATATTGATGCAGAGTAATTAACAATCGCCTCTTTGAATCATAATACGATAATATTAGTAGGCTTATCTATTTTCGCTATGATTTTGTCATCAGTCTGATTAACCCCAGCTCAATTTTTCAATAAAAATGGTTTACACATGAATTATTTCTACTCATTATTTCATCTATGTTAAACTGTATGTTGTACTATGTTAATCCGTTATAGCATATTGTAGTACGCACACTCAATAAAAATATAAGAGACATTTTTCAGATCCCAAAATAGTGGTTGTAATTAAAAATAATATATTATTTAAATGTAATTAAGGTACAGATGTAGTTATTTAGATACATATTTGCGTACTTCAAAGGATTAGTTATCCGCTGCGTCGGTTATTCTTCGTCCAGTTGAAGGAGCTTAGTGGAGCTATATTTTTTCGTAATGGGAAAAACTCATATCTTCTAGTGGAACAAAAAATAATTGCAGGCATTTTTTTATCTATAATGTAGAAGTAACGAGCGTGCAATATACCTGGCGGTAAGTAGGGATGTGGAAAAATAATCGATTATTAGAAATCGATTTCTTGACCATAAATAATCGATTTTAAATTACTCAATTTTTTATTTACACTTCGATTTTTTCCGTAGCTTTGAATTACTAAAAGATTACTTATTTCGAAGTTTTAGGTTTTATGTTAGATATTGCCGTTTTTTTTTGGTCGTCAAGTTACTATACGTATTGTACATATTGCCGTCTTTTTGGTCATCCGTGTTCGTCCGGTCTGGGCGGTGTAAGCCTACGTTTTTAATAAAAAATCGTTTAAAAAAAAACGATTATTTTTTTGCAAAAACATCGATTTTTGGAATATCGATTATTTGATTGAAATATAAAATCGATTAGTTAATAATCGATTTTTGCCCAGCCAAGTCACATCCCTAGCGGTAAGTGTCTTCTGCCGTCGATGGATATTTATAATCAACGCCACATAAGATCAGAGTTTGAGGTTGGTCACAAATGCGTTGCTTCCCCGAGGACTAAGAAGTTATGTGTCAGATAATTATGTCACCCTTGTCACACCTTTTAGACTAGGACACAGCCGCAATTAACACTGTTGTTATTAAGTATAAATAGTTTGAATGAATATAGAAGACACGACTTATTATGTCACTGACTTACAAGTAATTCTCATTATAGAGATCCGCTCATTTATGTAAAGTGCGGGTACGTACAGTCATTTATAACGCATGAAAACTGAACTCCTAATAGAGTCCACTAAGGGTTTAAGAGTGAAATGAAATATTGATGCGGTCGTGAATAACTTAGCGGCATCTCCCGAGACCCGTATCAAAGTGCGGCATCTATTTTGTTTACACGAACCCGAACTATCCGTTAGTAATTTGTCGCTGATAACAAAGTTTTTGATTAGTTTTGTAATAGTGAAAAGTTATCAACGGCTTAATAGCGGCGTTTACTGTCATTTTCGCAATTTTCCATATGCTATTCCATAGTAAATAAAGTATTTAAATGTATTACTATTTTAAGTTTTTGGAATTTTCTCAGTAACAGCATCAAAATACAAGCTGTTACTACACTTGAAGACTGCACCCTTAAAAGACTGGAAATTCGGTAAAATAAAAGTTTTCCTACTTCTGCTTCCTTAAAAGGCCATAAATTAATTTAAAAACTTGGTTTAATATTGTAACCGAAGAAGGGGAGGGTACAAAAGATATGTATGTACCTATGTATGTATGGATACGCTAGCATTGTAACAGATCTTGACCAGTTACACGATTCAGTTGATTAACGTTTTAAAATTTACTTCCCGTTCGTAGACCATTCTTAAAATTAAACCCAGAATTCAATCCACTGAGATGTACCTACAAGGAATTTTAATCAGGTTCTACATAAATTATTTACTTTTGTTCAATATTTTCGGAAACTGGTTATGATAAGTGCTCAAACGTTTTTTTAAAGCAGTAAATGAGCTTGCAGTCCACTTGATGGTAAATGGTTATTCGCTACCCAGGGACATCTATTATCAGCTCCATATAGGGTAAGGGATTTTACCTGCCGCCGCCAACATAATATATGTGTCACTCCTAAGGACTAAGATAGTCGTCTTTTATGTAAGTACTGATTTATAGTATGTATTTAATTATCAAACTGTGCCTAAATATTAGAGCTGAAGTTAATTGTAAATGAATTTGACATGTTGTGCCGTCTACGAAATGATTACCAATAATTTTATGTTTACAAAACGGAAAGATATTAGATATGTGATGAAATACAACTAAGATATTAGATATAAATACGTGAAGAGATGAGCAGATATATTGGTTAATTTTGCATTTCTTCCAACAAAAATAGACAAGTTAAACTTAATGATAAAATGTCTAATATAAACATTACTTTCAACAAAATTCCAACCGTTTGTCAACTTCATTAGTTTGGCTGTTTTGCTTAACGAAGATGTTTACCTCAAATACTTTTGGAGTTCTAACTCTATAAACGACAGGAGTTTTAAAGTTGCTGACTGATAAAGTAAAGAGCCAGTCAACACAAATAGAAATAAATTTACTAGGTATTTCATAAATTAAGAATTTGTCTTAAATCGTCGTAAAGAAGAAATTGCAAAAAAAATTGGCAAGGTTGAATATTTGACGTAAAATTCGTTGTTCAAAATTTATGAAGGTTAACTTTGAAGGGTCTAAATGATTCGCAATTGAATATCTGAAGCTGAAGAATTTATGTCGATATGTTGCGTTGTTGAATTCAACTGACATTATCATTCAAAAAAGATTATTTACTATTGAACTATGCTCTTTTGTAATTCGCATAAGAACATGACCTTTTCCTATTGCCTTAAACATGGACCAAACGAACAAAGCCGTGGTCGCTCTTTTATTAGGGTTCCGTACCCAAAGGGTAAAACGGGACCCTATTACTAAGACTCCGCTGTTTGTCCGTCTGTCTGTTTATCTCCAGGCTGTATCTAATAAACCGTGATAGCTAGAAAGCTGAAATTTTCACTAATGATATATTTCCGTTGCCGCTATATCAACAAATACTAAAAATTAAAATTAAATGGGTCCCCATACAATAAACGTGTTTTTTGCTGAATATTAAAAACGGTAAAAGTAGACGCTTCTAATTTTCACAGACTATTCATAAATAATTGTACGGAACCCTTCGTACGCGACTCCGACTCGCACTTAACCGATTTTTTACATTTGTGAGACTTGCGGCGGCGGATTGGAAACTAGATTAAATATCGGGCTCTAGACTTAAACCAGATTCCGAAAGATAATAAGTAGCTCTTTCAAACATTTCAATGGCTACACTTCGCTCCTTTCTTGATAGATTACAATACTAATCGAGACATGATTTGTGTTTTCGTGAATTCTTTACATTATTCAAATTTTGTTTTTTGCTTGAAATACGAGTAGCTTCCTTTGATATACAGGTTACGGGATTGACTCTTGGTCAAGCACATATCTCAATGATGAAATTACATTAAAATGAATGCATTTAAAAGACTTGGCAAACTCTTCTTTGGGTACAATACTGGGCATCGCCGTAACACTGAAAAAAATTGCTGTGACCGCGATTCATGCAACTGGGTCAAAATATCAATAATAAAGAAATTAAAACCTAAATATTATATATATCCGTTACATGTTATAAGATTCGCCAGTTGTATGCTCGATTTAAAAACTGTATATTCCACTACCAAAAATAATGCCTCAATTTTTTTTTGCCGAGAACTATTTAGAAACAAAACGATTCGGCATTTTAATACTTGAAGCATCAGTAAAATACCCGGTTCTATACATCTACCTACATATTGAAAATATTTGGCTGGAAAACTCAAAATTGCACTACATTGTTTCCAGCGCTGCCTGCATTGCGGGGAGTTATGGCCTTCGGTCATAGCTAACTGCCCATACTGGTTTAAACCCTGATCTGACCTCAACAGATACGATCTTTCACAGTAAATTGCAGGTTTTAACCTCGTTAAACCCGAATAAGATGTAATCGTTAAGATTCGCATTAATGTAAATTAAGTAACACAGGCTTGTGTTTTTGATTGTTCACAAGTGGATGAAGCAGGTACATTTTATTTTATTTTAATTAGCGGTCACCAAACCGGTTTGACGCGCAGTGGGTCCCGGGTTCGATTCCCGGCCAGACAGAAATATAAATGACGACTATAGATTTCTGTTCTAGGTCTAGGTGTTTGTGTATTCGTGTTTGTGTGTCCATGGCACCCACGACACAGGAGAAAATCCTAGTGTGTTATAGCCCATAAGTATCGAATGCGTGTTTTTTTAAATTGCAGTTTACATTCTAATTTATTTTTCTTTTAACGCAATGATAAAATACCTTTCCCCTTTGCGAAGAAAAATCTTTTCCCTCAAGGGAAAAAAATCCCTAAGGTATTAAAAAGAACAAAAACGTAACACGACCGCGGCACAAACAACGACCTTTTTGTAATAATTGCGTTTAAAACTTTTTGCAATAAAAGAACTGCGGCCAGGATTAAAATTCGGCGGCTTCCATTAGTCTCTCTGCGTATTTGAGTGGGCATCAGGGAACTGTTGTACTGAAAGCACATAGCGAGTAAAGCGACGATAATATAACATTTATAGAAAGTCGCATCAACCAAGAATTGTCTTTCGGTAAATGGCAATGAAAATAATACAGAAAATGCTGCGTTTTACTGCAAAGTTATACATCTTTGCGTTACTGAAACTTTTTCACTGTTAAACTTAATATTTTCCATTTAATTGTAAAATATGTACCTATACGCTAGACTTATTTTTTTGTGTGATATTAAATTTACAATTACATCGCATTTTATAGCAACCACACATATATTTTTTGTATAGAGCTGAAATTATGAAATTTTATAAGTTTCAAAAAATTGAACATAAAACTCGACTTAGCTTGCTCTTGGCAGTTCGTAAGTGCTCAGTTTTATCGAGATTTAATTTGTGTGGCTTCAGACTCTTAAAAGTTAAAAGACTACAATAATATTGATAAGTATTTGGTTTCAGAAAAGAGGTTCCATTAGGAATTTCAGGATTACAATGAATGAGCAATTAAGGGTTACTTAGCTCATCTTGATACTGAATTACATTGCTTTTCTGAAACCGTTCGATCAGACAGTTTTTCTACCAAATTTAAGGTTGGAATATTAAGATAAAGAAAGAAAATTAAGATAGACGTCCGTCCTTTTACTCCACTTTTACAACTGCATAACCTAGTTTTGCATAACAGTAATGTCAAGCTTTACTGTGTTTGATGTGTGTGCGCGTGTGTGTGCGTGTGCGTGTGCGTGTGCCTGTAATATTAAAAGTCATAATATGAAGAGACGAAACGTTATAAATTCTACACATTCGTTTCTCGCTATCCGACTCTACATATAAACTCAGTGAGTGGGCATTAATGTGCGCGCTTCCGAACTTTTTATTTACTTCGAGCTCGACCCAAGAGTTTTGTAACCATTTTAACTTTGTAAGTCCGTTGGTAATTATAAT
>DWNE01008635.1:0-11401 GCA_018249875.1 Cecropterus toxeus | reverse complement strand
AATATTTACAATAAGAAAATAAATGACCAATAGCAATTAAAAGTAGGCGGGGCTAAAGTGCATCGACCTATCCCATACTGTGACGTCAGACATCATACGATTTTTGAGCATCGTTTACACGTATTTTTTGGTTAGTAGCTACTGGCCACAAAATATTTGAGATGCATGATGCATTATTCTTGCTATTGGCCACCTATGATGGAAATCTATATTGTAACTTGTTGCTCATAGTGAACTACTTATATAGTTAACAATTGTGCAGTCCACCTGACAGTAAGCAGTCACTGGTGTGCCCAAGGACATCTATAACCAACTTCATATCAAACAGGTTCAATCAGAAGTTAATTACAGAAGTGTTGCTACTTCCCAAGACTAAGTTGGTTGCCTTGTATAAAAGTGATCTGGCAACAACTAGAATGCAGTTGTCGTCAATTCTAACAGGCACCAGGGTCAAAAACAACAAGTTGAGGTTTGGGAATGTGTTAGAAGTGTAGGTGCAGGGGGTCCACCACTGTGGACCCCCTCGCGAATGGGCTATGGGGAACAAAAAGTCTGGTGACATCTGGTCTAAACAAATAAATTTGGTTAACACGCCAACAACCATTCCAACTTGAATCAAATTACTTTTAGTAGGTTCACTTTTGGCTTGAGGCACAGTATATGCACCACACCACAGGTACACGTTCAGTTTCAGTACAATGTTCCGTGACCCAACTACATGGCCTCTTCTGCTCTGAGATAGTCGAACACAGATTAGCTGGACTTAAATAGTACTGGCAAAGCAATGGATCGTTTATAAACCATTCATCCCATTGTCTTACAGACATTTCAATTATATTTTAACCCTTTTTCATTCTCAAATAAATAGTCAGTATGTATCTGTTTTTAATTAATTAAACTTGTACAAACATTAAAATCGGACTTGAAAAATAACATGCAATTTTACTCAGTAAAATATATATAAGTAATATAACTCTTATTTTAATGACAATAACCACAAGAAGGATGGCACCGTTGGCCATCGACGCCACACCGGCACCCTCCACTGGTATCGCCGCGACCGCCGGGTCCCCAACGCCGACCTTTTGTCACCCAACAGATTTCTGTTTTGCACGCGGAACATTTCACCCAGTCGCAACCCCATTTCTTAGTGATGATAGCCTTACATTCTGGACATTCAAGTGCTTCTCCGCGAGCTATCAATGAGTTGATTAACGACTGAGTACCTTCATCATCTTTATTGGTTTCAGCGGCTGCTACTGCATTGCGCAATTTGGTTTGATATTGCTCACAGGTTTCACCCTCATGAATAGCCTAAAAGCACATAAAATTGTCTTAGTTAATAAATGAAATCGTAAATTTGTTAGCTATGAACATTTTGATTTCTGCTTTGAATAACAAAGTAATTAATAATTATGCAATATCGTTGTGACAAATTGCATGATTAAATAACAGTTCGTGCAAAGAGTACGGGGGCGTGTCTAGAAGTTCGTAAAAAATATTGTTATCTACCTGACATTGTACGCAATTAGTATGATTGCATACAGGGCACGGAAATCTTCTCACACCTGGATCACAAAAAGCCCATCCAGTACAATCGCGCGTACGGCAGTGGAACGCATTGCGTGTCCCACATTCGGCGGTAGCTAAGCTACGGGCCAGCCATCGTTCGTATTCTTCAGGAGACACAATTGTGCGTATTTCACGTTCCTGCAAAACACCAGAGCACCCCATCGCTGGGCAGGAAACGATAGGTTCTTGGCAGTGTTGCACTACATCAGAAAGGCACTCTCTACAAAACGTATGAATACATTCTCGGAGTACTACTCCTGCGCCAGCGGCACATTCTTCCATACAAACACCACATTCAAACGGTTCTATGTTTGGAACTAGCGATTGTTTTTCTAATTTCATTAACTCTATGTAAAAATCACCATTTTGATTAGGTTTAATATCATTTTTGGCGTCTTTGTCGTCACCTTTAACTTCGGCTGTTGACTTTTCATTACTTTCTGAAAAGATTATTTGATATTATTGAAATAATTCTGATTTAAAATCACATATGAATCGCGCGAGCAAGAAAAAGCGACCTATTTTTTGTTTACACATTAAACTGTACAAACCTGTCTGTACCAAACATAAGTAGAATGGAGCCTTGAGATCTGGTCCGGCTAATGAAATAATCGTGGTTGCATCATCAGTACATAGTGTGCGGCCAATGATCCATCGTTGCAATTGTCTGGCCAGGCCTAGCGAGTGTTCAGCTTGTCGCCGCAAATCAGCCATGGTAGCCCGTCGAGATATGCGCATCCGTATCGGACCCCTTGCCGCTTGTTTATCTTCTACCCACACTTCTATGCTGAAATGAAAAAAAGAAACATTTCCTGGATTTTCCTCCAGTCATGGAGATTTCCTTTTACCAAAATATTATGTAGTCTAAGTTCGTCCTACGGTGTAACAATATAGCAACAAATGTATGTCACGTAATGTAGAAAACTTCGTAGATGTTAAGATATCCATCCAGCTTTACTTAGTAATATTACATCATTGTAATAATATATTTCAATTTTAAAATTTAAAGAGATGTAAGTGTGCAATAATAAATTAATTAATTAGCTTAATATAACTTACGGGAGTATATCATCTGAAACAGGTTTTGCTGTGATCGATGACGATGGCTCATTTACATTTGTTATATTTGACTCATTTCGAATGTTTAATTTAAGAACTTCCTTTTTTGGAATCTCTTTGCTGTCTAGTGTTTTTGGAACCGTTTCATTAGTCTTTAACATTGTAGCCTTTGTGTCAACTTGATCTACTATTGTTTCTTTTGGGGTTTCTAATACATTCTGTTCGGATTTTATTTCCGTCGGCAAATAAGTTTTGTTCTGTTTTTGGGCTACATTTTCAGATATTCCTTCATTTTGTTTAGAAGTTTCTCCTATAATTTGGGATGAAAAAGACAACACCGAACAAGATAGCCTCAGCTTAGCTAGTTTAGCTGCAGCCTCAGCAGCTGCCGTTTCATCACCTTTGGCAATCGATTGTTCGAGTTGGTGGATTAGATTTCTACGCCTGTCATATTGGTCTAATTTATCTTCATTGTTATTGGTGTTAGTTATCACACTTTTTGAACATCCTGAAGTTGAAGGTTGAACTATTTGTTCGTTTAAAATGGCTTCTGGCGTTATTTGTTTACTCACAGGCTCTGTTTTTACTGCTTTGTTTTGTAACAGTTCGCTATTATCCTTTTGTAGATGGATTTCTTTTAATTTAGAACAAGTCGGAGCACTCAGGTGAGAACTGTTTTTTTGTTTATTGTCTTCTTTGATAATGTTGTTGTTTTTAACATTTAAATCAGACGATAGTCGTTGTCCAAACTCCTCGTCAGGCCCAAGTCTTTTATCTTCTTTTATAACAGATAGCCGTGGGCTATAAAAAGGATTTAATAACGTTGATATTTTAAGTGGTGTGTGCAAATTTGATTCTGGTAGATTACTAATTTTTGAAGGTGTATTATTAGTAGTAGTAGCAGCAGTAGTCGATTTCACTGGATCTACTTTATTCTCTGCAGGAGTTTGACTGGATGTGGTCGGGTGCGGAGCTAATTTCACCTGAGAATTGCTGTTTTGTGTTTTGGTCGGTATTTTCGATGTGGGCAGACTTGTAGAATTGTTTTCCATAGTTTTAGTAGATAATTCCTTTGGTGTTTCAGAAATATTATTATTTGAGTGAGATGTTAATACAGTCACACTATTTACAACCACAGCATTAGTGATAGGAAAATTTAGAAAAAGCATTTTAGGTGGTGTTGGCTTTGTTATTTGAGATTCAATAGAAGCATTTGTTTTCGCCGTATTTAGCAAAACTTCATTCTGATTATTTTTTGTAGCCTCCGGGTAAACTTTATCTTTGACGACAGTTTCTCGAATATTGGGTATACTATCTGATTTTTCGTTTGCTATCCGTAAATTACAAACGAGCTCTTTACTTTCATTTGCTTTTGTCGGAAGTGATGATAATTGAACTTTGCTCTTACTAATATTATTCGTAATATTTGAATTTTTCATATGTTCATCTTCAGTGATTTTATTGTTTTTAAGCTCCTCTGCCACGTCTGTTGAATGTACAATTTTATATTTTTCTCTAGATGAGGATGCATGGGAATCTTTAGAAATCTTCGATGATGTATTTTCATTGTTTTTGTTTTCATATGCCAAAGTAACCTTATGATGTATTACGTTATTCAAAAGGTTAGAGGATTTGCTACTAGATGCTACGTTTTGATTAACCACATATCTTTCTAAATTTTTTTGTGATTCAGGTAAAGGAGATGGTATTGAAATTATTCTATTTGATGATGTTCCTTCAGGGTTTCTGAGATCATGTTTAACCTCATTATCAAGACGAATTTCACTGGATGTTGATGGTTGAGGCGTTAAATCTTTGAATTCATCAGGCACTGTTGATCCAATTCTTAATGTAGGAGTTTCTGTTATGGAGTTTATTTTTTTAGTATCTTTATGTTTCTTAGGAAGCGAATCTTTCATTTCTTTGAGTAGTTCTTTTAAAATTTTACGTTCGTCCATACTACTTTGACTAGAAGACGCGGATTCTTCATTATTTTTTGTTTGTGTGTAAATAGAAGAGCTCGGAAAAGACTTGTTCATACCATCCTTCTCTGGATTTTTTGATGGATGTTTGTTTTCACGTATACAATAATTGCAGGATTTTACCGATAAATTATATTTCCTAAGACATGAAGTGCAGATCCACGAATTACTTTCATATGAAGAAGATGAACTTTGTGAATTATTTATATTTTCATCAAAACTTATCGTATTTCTATTTTGAACTAATTTATTGTGTTCTATAATCTCTGCGGCTTGTTTGTCCAATTCGCTAATACTAGGTAGTAACCGCAGCGTCGGTGTTTCTATGGCCGAATTCCGTTTTCTAGTTTCAAAGATTTGTTTTAAAAAGCTTTTATCTGTCCTTAATTTTGTATCTTTTGTGGTGACTTTCTTATCACATTTTTCTGTCTTGCTGCTGAACAGCTCGATATCAATATTTATTCTTCCTTCAGGTTTAGGGTTTGAATTCATTCGTATAGGATGAATTTGTTGATCTATATTTTCTTTCGCTGTGGTTTTGACAGGTGGTTTAGGAGCTGGACGTTTTCTTTTATAACTGCGAGGAAGTGTTGCTGAAGTAGTTATTGGTGGCAATGGAGCACGGCGTTTACCTGGCACATACGCAGCTCGTCGCTGAAAACACTCACTCGTAGCTCTACGCTCTCTATTTTGTCTATTTACAGGGCTGTCTATCGCTCTTCTAACGGGTGGTAGACTAAATCCGTCGTATCCGCTTCCGAATTCTCGAACGAGACCGTACTTCCTATGTAAGGTTATATCGCGGTCCCGCTGTCGTCGTAGATTTCTCTCTTGTAATCTTTTCTTATATGTCTCCGACGGTGGATTGGGTTCGGTTAATACAATGGGTGTATTTGTAAAATTGCAATTTCCTGGAGCTAGGAAGTCAAAACTAACAGCAGTGCGCGCAGATCCGACGCTGGACAAACTGTCGCTCGAAGATGACCGTTCGCTGCGCCGGAGCCACGAGAACAGCGTCCATATACCTCCGGACAAAGGGCGTGGGCGTTGAGCCTCTTCCTTTTCGTCGCCGTTCATTACCCCTGAAACACATTTAATGTCACTGTTTACTATTTTTATTTTATTTCGTTAGATTAAAATAAAACAATCACGAATCTACTCAATTTATTCCTACAATAAATATTTTAAACCCTAATAACAATTTACAAATCTTTGTTAAAATAAGAAATAAATAGATATCGTGAAGAAATGAACAATAACAATCCTAAAACTTTGTTTTGTTCTTTATCATTTGTTTATTTTCAACTATTGTTGTTGTGGGCTCAAAAAATAGCAATAAGATTAAGCATACAAAACTTTCATCATCACCACAACAGTAACTTTGGCCTCATTCTAAATACGATAATCTTATGAATCACTCTCGATTTGAATAAGTAAATTTGGCCAATTTGTACACAATACCCGGCACCGAAATAATAACACATTCTAAACGCATAAATATCTTACTTACGCACTGAATTTTCGTCGGTATATAACGCCAAAATCCAAATCTATCGCATATTCGGCCCGATTCCGACTATGGATATTTTCGTGCACACGGCAATGTCATCACGATGAACCGAGTTCGTAAATCCTGACACGATGTACGAAATAGGTCAATAAGTTAATTAACGTAGTGCTGGTACCGTGCGGCAGCAGCACAGCGAGGTCGCGCGCGGACTCCCGGCGCGCCGCTCTCCACCCCGCTCGCTATATTTAGCGGAACTCGCGATTCCGTTTTTGCTATTTCTATTTCATTCTCAAGCGCTCGACCTCACATAATTTTGGTCAACTCCCGCTCACCACTCGATAAAAAATATAAACATTCATCTATTGATACTGGGTTGAGAATAAATAGTGCTGCGCCACTTATCTCCATTGGGCAATGACGCATTGATCTATTTACATAGGTATTACTCGTAACTTTATAAAATAAAACAGTAGGAAAATTTTGTAATAATATATTACACTAAATTCACTATTTTACATCGAGGTAGACATATTCAACTTCGACACTACGACATTAAAAGTAAGAATAAGTCGCTTGCATTTTATAAATCGTTCATTACGTGGTTTGTTCCCCGGGGATCTTTTTCTTAGTTGCCGAATGTCTCTCGGAGGAGCATTGTATGACGAGTAAGGCGGCGGACACGCGCGCCGTGAGCTCCGCCTGGTTGAGCTCGTGCGCCCACGGCACCCGGCCCCAGCGCATCAGCTGTCACAAAGGATAACAATCATATTATTCTCGCCAATTTAAATCATTACACATACGGGCGGTAGGCAACTTCATCCTTGAAGACTCTCGGACAATGCTAAAGGCATATTGATGCAGTTAGATATTAGTTGTATAGCATATGTTACAATAGATGATTTGCATAAAAGTGATTTCGTTGAATACAGTTATGATTCACATGGACACTATTTCTATATGTGATTACACATGTTTTACGCGGATCTTACGATCATTTAATTAACTTAACAGATATCAGTACACTAAAGAGGACAATGCGAAAAAACTTCTCGCTGAAAAATTTAACTTGCAATTCTGCAAAATTTATTGTTTTATATTATGTCTTTATTATGATTAAATATATACATATTTTTCTTCACAATTTATTATTTTATTTAATGACCCTAAAAATGCTCATTACACCTGAATACATTCATTGTTTGATAATAACGCTTACTATAATTATATCCCACTTTTTTCACGCGGGTCGTCAAACAACAATTAAATACTTTCAAATAAGTTTGAACTCAAAACAAAGGCGAAAGCAAATAAATAGAAGGTTTTGCAAGTAAACTTGGAAACACCAACCTGATATTCTTCCTCTAATCTGGCAAGCATCACAGCTTCCTTCGGTTCTAGAACTCTGTCGACGCACGCCAACATAAGTATTGGTGATTTGAGAGCTTCCACTCCAAAGGACATAGCTGTATAAGAAAAATAAACAGTGTTTAACTTGGCGCTGCAAGCGTCAGCATTAAGCGAATTTTGGGAAAAAATCGCCAAAATTAACTGCAAAATTTCGTAGTTTAATGAGACCGTGTGTTATTAACGCTTGAAGATGAGGTTTTCAGCGCAGAGAATTTGTGGCTCTTGGCGTGGCGTCGCTCTCAAGTAAGAGTACATCTTACTTGAGAGCCACAACAAATCCTGCTAGCGACCTATCAAGTTTAATCTACCAGAGCGTTCCCAGTAAATGCATCCTCTCAGTATTTCTAAGAGAATTTTCCGAATCTGTTTAATTTAGAGAGCAGTTATAGCCAATGGTTAAAACTCAGCCTCTCAATCGAGGGTCCGAGGTTCAAGTACCAGGTACGCACCACAGACTTTTCCAAAATGATGTGTGTATTAGAATTCAATTATCACTGCTTTACGGTGACGGAAAATATCGTGAGGAAACCTACACATCGGAAAGTTCTCTAAAAAAAGTTCTTAAAGGTGTGTGAAGTCTACCAATTCGCACTTGGCCAGAGCGGTGGACTAAAGCCTAAAAAAAATTCTCGCATTCTGAGAGAAGATCCGTGCCTAGCAGTGTGACAATAATGGGTTAACAAAGATTGCATTTCTGTTGCTGCTATAATACCCAATAATAAAAATAATATTACTGTAGATGTAATGTTATGTAAAAAACATAGACATCAAGCAGGGAGATCTGTATATTTATTATCAATAATAATTTAATTTATTACAGCTTAAAATATACAAACCATTCAAAGCCACAAAATCGTAGGATAGAAAATGTCGAGCCAACTGCGCTTTAGTTTCTGCACTGACTGGGGGAGGCTCTAGATCATTGGATACTTTTTGAGTCACTCCAAATCTTGTCTGAAACCATTCCAGTATCGGCGACCATTTTTCTTCTTGAAGAGCCTTTAATTCTTCTGTTTCCTAATAAAATTAATGTTATGTAAATAAATGTAGGTGATCAACTGAGATCTTGTTTTTATGTTGCATTTGCCAACCATTGAGGATTTTTGATATATTCCAAAATGTTATATGATTATTTGTGCATGCAGTTCATTTCATAGATAAAAGAAAATCACATTTATTCTTTAAAAATTACAAGTCCAACTTTAAAAGTTGGCCACTTTTAAAGTGGTACTTGTCATGTTATGTAATTATGTTGTCGCTTTGTTCTAATATTCATATTGGAATAATTCATATTGAAATTTCAACTACCTATATTATAAAATTTATAAGTAATAGTAAAAAAGGAATTAACATATTCAAATAACACTATCTATATCGTCAAAAGCTCAACTCACAACTCACATAATTTAAAAAAAGTATTACATGAAAGTGAGTGAATAACTTCTGTAATTAGAGCAGTTATTGAACACTTTAAACTCCTGTATTACTTATACAATTTATATAAAAATGTGATGCACAAGTTAAATATCCTATTTACTACTTTTTAACCCTATACATTTTTAACCATTTCCATAACTATTAGATTTTTTTTAACTAATTAAAAATATACTTTGCAATACTCAAATTAACGTCTTCAAATATTTTAAATATGGAAATCACTTCTTGGCTTTGAGCTTTATTAGGTTCAATAGCAGTTACTACAGACAGTTCTCGTATTAAACTAAATATGTAACGAAATAAAAGATAACATAAACTTACATCTGAATAAAACAGTAATGTATCTGTTGTAAGATATTCCAGTAAATAGCTAGTGATATCATGAGAATTGATTTTTCCAGGATTGTCCAAAGCAGTGTTGCACAATGCAGTCTAGAACAAAATGCAATAACATTATCCGTAGGAAGGCATGTTAATAAGTTATATAGCTAAGAGGATGCACTATATAACTAAACGAAATTTTGTACATATATAATTTTCTATTCAACGTTTCCCAAAGTTTATTATGCCGTGGTCCGTGGTACTGGACTCCCCCTTGGTACCCACCAAAATGGTGAATCACAATTTTTTAAGAGAAAGGTAAAAACAGAAACTATATTAAAATAAAAACAAGGCATTGTAAAATAAAAAAGACGGGTTTTTAAATTCAATATTTGTTTAAGCATAAATAGTTTTTTATAATGATCCAGTAATTTTTTTTCAGGGGCTGGTAGAAACATATTCACCATACTACCTTTAAATATTGTAAATATACCAGCTTTTCCCAAATATGAGTCTTGCCCCCATATTTGGAAAAAGCTGGTATATTTACAATATTTAAAGGTGGTATGGTGAATATGTTTCTACCAGGGAAATACCACCACCACTCCAACAAGAAACAGTTCTTGCATTTTGCTGCAAGGGAGTGGTTTCCGGCATCATTTTCATATGAAGTAACCATCTTAGTCCTTGGGAATAGTAGCAAATGTGTAATTAACTCCAGATAGAACCCTTATTCTGTATGCTACATTATTATCAGTAAGTGACTTCAGATAGAGCTCCCTGATCTACATATATGAAGATACTTACAGATACCCAATAGTCGCTGATACTGACTATTTACTACCAGATGAACTGTATGCCATTTTTTTTACTTTATTCTTATTACAAAAACACCTGTGTGACGGAGCAGTTACCATACCGGTCTATCACACAGTGGGTTCCGTGTTTGATTCCTAGCCAGAAAGACATCTTAATGATGAATTTAGATAGAGTCTGGGCATTCGTCTTTGTGTGACCATGGCACCCACGACACAGGAGGAAATCCTAGTGTTTGGTTACGACTGTAGAAAGTGTTTATACTTATATATTTGTTAGATCAAAATACTTCAAACATTAACTGCACCTTTATAATCCCTTAACATAATTTTATATGTATAAATAAACATTACCAAGTGCATAGTAGGCTGTGCTATTGTGTCTGTCTGTGCATCCCACTCAGCCGCAATAGCCCGAGCGAGGGGTTCCGCGTGCACAGTCAACACTTGCCCATTTGGAGTCTTCAGCCTTCGATGATCTAACGTCACCTCCCACTTTTTATCATTTTGTACTATGTCTGTACGACGGTAAAATCTTTTTGCTGTTGCTGAAAAATTTGTAACAGAATACTTGTAAATAATTTCAATTATATCGCCAATAAAAAGGAAATATAAATGCAAGTACATTTTAAAAGGCGGTGTTATCGTTAGAGCGATTTATGTCAAAAGAGCATGTGGTAAAGAAAAAGCAAGAAGGTAGATTAACTAAAAGCAAAGTGAATTTATTATTTAGTAGATAATTTTGTATAGTTACTTTAATATAGTGTAAAACGCAATAGGAGAAAGAAGCCAGACTGAAAATCGCAAAAATATTATTAAAACTACTTACCATACCTTTGGTACCTGAAACAGATAGGAACCTGCCTTTTTAACAAGTTTGTTATAACTCCAGAAACAGTTGGTGTCATCATGTTTCTTTATTTTATATTATTGTGTTAACTGTTAAAACGTTTTAAAAATCCTCATTTTGATATTTAACTTTTGAGTGACACTGACACTGACAGTTATTATGACATTGATGGTGTTTTAGTATTTATTTTTAAAATCACATTGTTTTTTTGATACCGTTCCTTCAGCCTACAGTTAAAATACTTTATAATCAATATTATGCTTTAAACTATTCATAACCTATAAAACTTCTGTTATACTGACTTCCAAATAATGTAATAAAATACTGTCTAAACACAAGTCTGCGCGTTTACCGCTAAAAAAGCCCCATTCGTCATGGCGCCACAGTTCCAAGGGACCTCGCTCACCATTGACAAAAGCGTGGGGATCCTGGGAGTTGACATCTCGAG
>DWNE01008634.1:0-11402 GCA_018249875.1 Cecropterus toxeus | reverse complement strand
CCATGGGCGGCAGTAACCACTTACCATCAGGTGGGCTGCTTGCTCGTTTGCTACTTCATAATTATAAAAAAAAAACTGTAAGAAACTAAACTTAATCTTTGATATTAATTTCTTATTTTGAATTAGTAATTTTTTGTCAAGCCTTTTCTATTTCTATTTTTGCTCTATCTTGCTTAAAGTATATTCTACAGAAATCCACCACAGAAAAACAGAAATCCACTACAACAATTTATATTTAATTAATATTTATTGTAAATTATAAGAAAGAGTTCATCATATTATGTAAATTATGCTTTTAATTGGTTGAAACTTGCGCCTTCAATTTTATTCCATTACTAAAAATTGACAAAGTTACGTAAAGTATTCTACTCTACATAACTTAGGCATTTTTACATTCTTAAAAACAAAAATGTATAAATAGCACTTAGATTAAATTTTTAATCATAACAATAAGTTTAAACATAATATTTTGAATTAACGTTTAAATAGTTTTAGTGTATACAAAACTTTTCGCAATAGATAAAGTAATCTTAAAATCAATGTGATTACGAATCCCATAATTTCTAATCGTTGTATCTGGTAAAACTAGCGTCCAATCACTATAGGTTGAAGGTTGAAGTGCAATAGAAACAGTTAGCTATTGTTCCCCATGGTTTACATGCAATTATTATTTTATAGGTACATATACATTTCATTTTTTAAACAGTCAAATAAAGTTATTTTACTATAGTTATTTATTTTGTAAGTAATTTTGTTTGTATTTAAGTTGAAATTAGTAATTGCGAAATTAAAATGCGAAAGGCTATATGCCTCTAAAGGCATTTCAATTATTAATTACATTTTTATATGTTATACGTTCTAACACTTTTTTAATTTCGTAAATAACAGGTACACTGATGTAGGTCTTACGAATACTGCATTGAATTTAATAACAGTTTTTGGATAGATCTGACCTAAAAGTAATTTTAACAAGACTTAATCAAATATACTGATTACAACATAGTAGATTAACAATACGTAACCTTCAAAATGTGGGTCACAAGCCCCTGGAGGGATCATTACAATTGCCTCTAAATTAATATTTTTACTAAAACGGTCGTGTCATTAAAATACAAAAAAAACAATAGAGCTGACTTTGTAATTACTACTGAAACGGTAGCAAATTTCTAATTCTCTAAATTTCAAATTATAGTTTTCTTACTTATAAAATTCTATCCATATTACATTTGAACAGTTATGTTACCTTGAAAGAATACATTAAAACGAGTTATACATTTTATAATTGCTATGTATATTTAATTGTGCAATAGAATTGCAAAAACCATGTGGAGTATTTAATCTTGCATACATAGATTTAGGTATTCGTACAATGCCGTTCAACAAGTTACACTACATTTATTATAAAGGCACTTATGCCTCTTAAAAACCTGTAAGCTCGTTCATTAATAAAGCATTTTGATGAAGCTGAGTTTTAGCGCAATTAAGTCATAAATGACTTTTTTTACTGTTTTATATATATTTTTGTAAGTAGTTAAACACTTTATATTGTTTTACTTTCTAATATCTCTTTAGACTTAATAGAGCGTAACACACTAAATCTAGAAATTAAATTATGAAACTAAATATCGTACTGTACAACTTTGAGTATTTTTAACAAGACAAACAAACAGAAATAAGATGAAATTCTACATCGACGGTACTTTACTGTCTACTATCACAAAATTCTTAACAAGTTTTAATTACTAAAATATCTATTAAAATTGTCATACGTAGATTTAAAATCTGGTACATGGTAACATAGTACCTATGCTATATTGTTAAGTAGTCCAAACTACTGATATATTGGTAAGGTAAAATGAATCTCCAGCAGCATATGCGTAAATTGGACACGACATGCACAAACCGCAGTACCCTTCAACTTCATATGCGTGTGTAAGTTGACAATGACGTCCGGAATGATGGACGTGACTACGCTTCTCCGTAAGGTCTCATGCACCATGCTCAGAGAACTCTAATTGTATAAAACTATGGTATTAAATAAAATTAAAAAATATATATTATTGTATAAAACTTAGCATAGCTAAGCTTAAAATTTTAATATTTAGAATATTAGGACATGAGACCTTTGTAAACTTTGCTTACAAACTTATGTACATTAGTTTTTTCAACGTTAAATACTTTTTAGGGTTCCGCTTAGAACCCCATTACAACTCTAAACATTTTGCCCATTCGTCTGTTTTAAATTTCTTTTACCTCTATAACAAATTCACGGAACAAAAAAAAAATAACATATTTGAATTCATTTGTTATTAAAGTGTTATTTATATGATTTTGTTTCTAAATGTTCACCATTTCTAAGAAGAAGCGGAATGTACAAACAGAAAAACGAGCTTTTGTGTGTTATTATTGGACAAATAAGTATATTTTGAGATAACAGAAAGACAAAATAAATACTTAGATACACTCTTTTTATGTTCATAAGTAAATTAACCTTTTGTGTATATTATGTTATTGGTGACAGCGTTTATAAACTTACTTTATACTACCTCTCATGAATCGTGTGTATCACATAAACTTTCCATTGGAATATATTCAGCATATGTACTTAATCTGTACGATACAAGACTACTCAATCGCCGTGCAACTAATATGAACTGATCCCAATATCGATACCACACAGTGAAGCGGAGCACGCGCCCGCCGTACTGGCAGTTGCGGTTTATAACCATATTCGATTACAGTGTATTATATGAAAATAAAACCAGTAACAGTAAATCACAGATTAAAACGTAAAAATCGGCCCACGCACCGCCTACAGCTTGTCTGAACGTCCGATGGAGTAGCGATTGCAGCTTAATTACTTAAGACGCGAGTAAAATTAGTTTCCCTATGCAGGTAATGATTAATTGTAATTAATTTTATAATATCGCAATCTATGCTTACTATAAAACATGCGACTTAATTATAACAATATATAAGAACTAATATGCCCAACAGGAGAATATTCTAATGTTCAAATATTCCTACGTATACCTTCTAGCGCCATTGCCAGTATGCGGAATTAGGCAGACCATAATTTTGCAAGTATGTATTTATAATTAATAACACTGTCAATGGCTACCAAATTAAAAAAAAGATAAGAAAAACGGTTAATAATTAAAAATCAAAAAAGTACTAAAACGTTTTGTCTTCGTCTCTCTATGAAGATGTACATACTCGTATCTTCAGACATAATTGTAGAAGTGAATATCATATTCACAGTTTACCACGAATGCAACCTCTAGAATAGGTATAAGTAAATCATTATTTTAAAGGAAAAAAGATACGGAATAAAAGAAATAGGAATATTCAGGAGAAAAAGCTAGTTTATATCTTTATTATAGCTACTTAAGTATATAAGTGAAGTGAAAATTTATTACGTGATAATTTGTGATCGTTGTTATAATATATGAGTAGTAAGTTCTAAGGTTAAGGTGGCGGAGGCGGTAGGCGCCGACGCGTCGCCCTCCCCAACCGGTCCTAGTACCGAAGCTGTCTTCCCTATAATGAAAAGCCCATTTTACAACTTAAATTATCTTTGTACCTGCCAATGAATATTGTAGCAACCAACTCGATGAATAAGACTGTATTTATTAATCCTACCTTCTTACATAGAAGTACTTCCTTATTCTTAAGAAACTGCTGTTGAATAAAACAAACGTTAATTTTCTTAGATATTGAACGAATACATTCCATACGACATAATTGAAGCTTATATTATATTCTTAGAAAATAATACGTTTCCTTACGGAAAAAAACGTAAGCGTAATCGCTTTCTACACTTATAACCCCAGGATTTTCTCCTGTTCCGTGGGTGCTATGGACACACAAAGACGAATACACAAACACCCAGACCCAGAATCTAAACTCATTCACATTTTTGTCTGGCCGGGTATCGAACATACAATTTTTAATTGATCTCAGTAAACGTAAAGGGTGCTGGTGCTATACCTACCTATCTATATGCTTATAGTTTCAAATAACTAGTATTTCATTATCTTTAAAGCTGTATAATATGACGAATAACCAAGAACTTATTAAATATTGCGTAATGTTTATTTGATTTACAGACACTTTGTATGTAAGTATGATCTCATCTAGTAATATGCTGAAGGCAAACGGTAAGTTGAACAGTAATGAGATTGTTGTCATTACATTATGTATACCTAAGTTTATGTATAGATATTATATTATAAAACTAATAAAAGTTTTGGTTGTTTTAATGGGCTCATATGAAACCAGAAGTATGTACCATTTGAAATAAAAAAATGGATTCAGTTTAGTTTAGAAATAATGGTGCTTAATCTATATACATTGTAATCTGAAGACCAAAACCAGTTGGAGCTCTTTGGAGCATGTATAATGTATATATATGATGGCATATACACAGAAGGTTAATGCTAATGGTCTTTGGTACTTGTACCAAGGGTAGAAGTAAGAACGAAAGTTATTGTGGTATTATTTTAATCGCGAGTAAAACCTAGAAGCAAAGCTACTATCAGAAAAATACAAAAGAACTTTGTACTTATTATTTGTTTGTACGTTTTCAAATGTCAATTCCTCGTCATTCGTTTTAGCTGGTAGTTGAAATACGTTCGTAAATATTTTAACTATTTTTAATTGATTTTGCATGAATTGGACAAATGCATAGAGTTCAAGCTATTGCAAACGGTTTTAGATATATGGCATCTACAATAAATATTGACGACCCGCGTGGCAGAGCGGTCACCGTATCCGTCTGTCACGCAGTAGGATCCGGATTCGATCCCCGGCCAGACAGATATCTAAATGATGTTTAGATTCTGTTCTGCTAACCTAATTCCGGTATTATAAATTTACAAACGACTTTTTTGAGTATGTTCATGTCCACGATATACAGGATCCTGCTGAGAAATCATGAGATTAAAAATAAAAAAAATCGTAAATTTCAATTACAACCCTAAATTGTAAACATTACATTGGAAGAAATTCTGATATTTATTCTAGTTTCTTAAAACCTTTCCCAGGAGGCTCGGCTGGGCCATCATCCGCTACTTTATATTCCAAGTTGAGCAGTAAACGGTTAATCACATGATGCTCGTCGCCAAGTTAATTGTGGCCGATCGGTAGGTGGAGCCTTGATAACTAATGATGCCGTGGGAGTCAAGTGGGTACTCTAAAGCTCTCTTTGTCTTGTTGTTTTATGATCTAGTTTAAATCACTCGTGTTTTATTTCCTGCATTAAAATATATTATTATCTTAATTTTAATAATTTTGATAAAATTGTTTTGTTTTTTAAATACCTATACGTAGGAATTCGTAAGTTTGCTCATTTTATCGGTTGATTAATTGCGTAGAAAATGTAATGCGGTAAATTTGTACTTGATAATCTCCGATAACGTGTCGGAGCATAGGTGTTACAGCATTCAAAAAATTTGCAATTTAAATAATTTCATATAATGAAAATTAAAGTTCCACGTTCCGTTTCTCCGTACAAATATTATTTCCTTATATGTAATAGATAAAATATATATTTATAATAAATAATTAATATTCTAGAATGCAAGACTGTTCTAAAATATGTATGACACATTAGAAATATTACGTTTTGAACGTAGTAAAACCGAATAATTTTAAAAATAATGAGTGACAGAAGATGCGTGAAGAGTGAAGAAGTGAAACAAAATTTGATTATACACTATAAGATTTTAAAGTAGTTCCTTTGATAAGGCTATGTTAGGACAATTCCAGTAAACGTAAGCAAACGAGCAATTACAAGAATGGTCTCGTATTCAAACAAAGCTTACTCCATTGTTGTCCCCTTGATTCACAATACTCAGGATGCTGGCTTCATAAAGCAGGTAAACGGTCATTTTTTGCGATAACAATGTATAGAAACTACGATGTAGTGAACTACATTTCTTTAGGATTTTTGCACGAGTTTGTAGTGTTTTGTTAAAGCGATGTACATTGTAATTTATGGCTGAAAATGAAAACAAAAATGTGCAATGTCCTTTGCAATGAATGAGTGTTTACTAAAAACTCACCCAAGTTTTGAGGAAAAGCAAATGTTGCTACTAATACTTTTTCGCTTTTCATCTCTATGTTGATGTAGCGATGTCCACTAGATTTGTACAGGGTCTAAGAGATTATCCTTTAGATATATAATTGTCATGATTTTCATTAAAAATCTTTCATTCCCCACACAGCGAAACTTTTAGATTTATTATCGTTGATTTTTGTGTCAAAGCAACTTACTACCTATTGGGAACTCGATCTTTTACTACTATAGTAAAATTTCTCTATACACAGTACTTACAATTGATGTCGTTTTGTTTTTAGAGCACAATTAATGATTCTAGAGAACGCATTTATCGTTGATTGTATGTTTATTTTTAGGTGGTAGAATGTGTGTACGACTCTAGCTTTTTTGAGATGGATAACTTTCCTGATTGCTGTAGTATAAATAGGAACAAAAATAGTAACAATGAAACTGCACTTCACTCTAAGACCAGTTTTTTATTTCATCGGAAATTCTTTCGCCCATTCATCTTCGCGCATTCTACAAGGATCTTAGAATTATTTCTCCATTTTGTTTACACTTATTAACTTTGACATAACAGCCGGCTATCCCATTTGAAGAACCTGTAAAATATTTACAAATTCATAAAACTATTAAATATATATTTACAAAGTAACTATTGTTTATATGTAAAAAATGCTATACCAAAAATATACAGGTCCAACGTTGATTAATCTCATTATCCAAACACTGCGTGGTTTTTCACAATGAAAATTGATTTAAATTATCATATCACAGTAGTATAATATTAATTATTTTAGATCTAAAATATAAGATTAATATAATTTAATAACAAATAATTAATATAAACTATACATGAATGAAATGAGTACGAATTTATTTATACGAAATGAGTACGCATTTACTCTTTTTTTATTTATTAATATTATAATATATATAATCATTATTAAAAAGACAAAAGATTATTATAAATCCTATGGCCTAATAACTTTACTAATGTGCTTGTAAAATAATGACGTCATCAAAATACAAGCAACAAACTCACACTACGAACGAATTCGAAAAGTGAACCGTTTAAATTCAAAACGTAAACCATAGACACAGCCATTACGTATAGAGTTTAAGTGCATGACAGGGCAGAACCTGGTGTAAGCGAGAAGCCGAACCGGTCCTGCAGCTGCGCGTGCGCACTGTACTATGGTTATGTACCTATCTCCCATTGCCAGGGCTGTTACCGTGCTCGTTTTGGTTTCGGGATACCCGAGGTGCAATTGTCTAACCCTTAAATACAGGTTTCTGTTACATTTAAAGGAGTTTCTTGGAAGTTAAAGCTGTTTGTGAGTTTATACCAATGAATAAAATTATTCTATTGTTTTTGTGGAAGTCACGCGAATGTATCGTGTAAAAGTTTTCTAACTACATGACTAAGAAACTGTTTCCTTTCTATTTGCGGAACGATCCAGTTATATCAAATGTAAAACTTGATTACTTAGCATGAAATTATGATTTAACTTGTATGATTTAGTTACATAAATAAAGATTAAAATATTTACACACGTAATTTATTTGTATTTAAATTGTCTTAAAATTTATTATGTCTTCCCATCGTGTACCAGGCTTTTCAATTTCAAAAAGAATGAAAAAGCCTGCATTGGTAACTAATTCAAAAAAGGACTGTACCTGAAGTCGATCACATACACCTCTGCTGAACACTAAGAAGCTTGCTTCATACGCGACTAAGCCAGCACCGCAGATTTTCCGCCGTAACGCAAGAACTATTTCACGGTAGATAAAACTGCGGTACCTCTGGTTCTATCCTCCTTCAACGAACAATACAATGACAATTCTTCAAGACAGTGCCATCAACAATAGCAACAACCCTAAATTGATTATTATGAGTATAATGTAGCTATGATTCGATCATCGTGACACGCTCTCGCGTGATTTGGGCCCATGAAACTACATATATCTCCAATCGATGGTTACAATTGGCGGTTCACAGACAAACAAAGAATAACGATGTGTTTCACACGTCATGTGTTACATGCATCGTTACGTCAAACTGTTGCCATTAAACTTTATAGCTCCCATACAAGCCACCAATTATTGCGGAATTACATCGTAAGTCGCGGATTCCCGTCTGAATTGCAGTAACCTATTTACTAGAATATTTTATTGCTTAACCAAACCATCATTCTTTGGATCACTTACTTTTAAAATTAAATTTAATTAGTTAATTTATAGTATCATATTTAACGTATAGTAATAAGATATTTATAGTCAAGTTTTCAGTGTTCAATTCTATAAGATAAGGGATGAAAATGAGTAATATTCATTAATATTCATATGATAAAGGTGAATTGCGATAAATAGAAACATTTGTCCTTATTTTAGCGAAATTAGGGCGTTATTTCCGTAAAATTAATAGACAAGCCTAATATACTCAAATTTTAATATTAAAACTTTATATTTCTGCGAACTGAGCTGATCAGAGTAAAATATAAACATTAATAAATTTTAATTCGAAATTTAACAAAAAACTACTGGAATGTGATTTGACTTGTCTTATCTTACTTCTTACTTAATTATCAATGCGAAAGTTTGTGAGGATGTATGTATGTATGTTTCTTACCTTTTCATGCAAAAACTACTGATTGGATTTGTATGAAATTAGGCACACAGGTAGTTTATAGCCTGGGTTAACACATAAGATAGTTTTTACCCATATAAACACATAGTACATTATTCAAGGGAGCCGCAAGAGTAAAAATGTTCTGTGTTTATATTTTAAATCTTTAAACGGATAAGTGACTTTGCAATTAAACCGCTCTAAAGTATACCAAATAGTGCTATAGGTAAAGGTCAGTCACTTTAGGTAACAAATGCAATTAACTGCAAATCAGACGGCTGCAATAAACCCAGGAACACATCTAGAACCACATTACAGCGTTACATTAGTAGGTAGTTAATACCGAGAATTGAATTCCGCGGTTGGAGTGCACAGCGCAACTCTACACCGATTACGCGAGCAAAACCAGTATATTTCACTTTTTACTAGAAAATAGAAATATAATAACAGGAGCGAGAACGTAATTATGAATTGATAGCATTGTGTCGCCATTCATTCGCCTATATATTATGGCATAAGTATAACTAGGAGATTTTTATGAAAAAACAAACCAGTATACTATGTACCATAAGAATTTCTTAGACTCATAATAAAGAATAGGACAATAAAAATATAAATCTTAAGGAGTTAAATGGCGTATCCGTTTAGCTCCATACATTAAACGGCTTGTTTTTAACAACATAAATCTAGCAATCGTATTTTTAGCTACCAAGATTTCTAGGCTTACTGCATTGTTCACTATCCTGCTGATCAAATTGGAGTAAATAGGCACAATTTGTTAAATAAATGTTTTAAAAAGATTATAACAGTTTACGTGACAGTAACTAGAAATCCTAAGTAGTTGATGTAGATATACATATAAACTCTTATTCGCAACAACAAAATCAATTATGTTTGTAATATTGTAAGGTTAGTTTTATTATTATGTTTAATAATAACAATAATAATCTTTATTTCGGACTTTTTTGTGACAATCCATAGTGTTAGTTTAAATCTTATACCTAATGTTAGTGCAAATTGTTAATAATGGAGTTATTTTAACTAAACTTAATAAAGTTATTAAGGTAAAACTTTTTAAATCCTTTGACTCGAAGAATTTTGTTGTCCGTATATTTGGTTTGCCGTGTTTGACATTTAAAAAAAGTAATTTGGGCGGGAAATGTTTTGGAAGTTCACAGTTTCGTAAGAAAAAAGATGGCCGTGAATTAATTAAGTTAGACTTGAAGGCGCAAGCCAAAAATATTGGACTCAAAAGTAGTGTGAGTTGACCAGGTAAATTAGCTTTATCCACGAAAAAAAATATAAATCGGACCAGTGGTATTACGTGATCGAGTAAACCGACACATACCATCTCATTTATATATATATAATACTTTTGTATAGGTATATCTTACAATATTTTATGTTATATACCTACTCATGTTCATAAATTACCAATTTATTACCACTGTAATTTTACGCTAACATTAATTAGTTTTTGTTCGTTTAATAATGTAACATGTCACAAAAATGGAATTGTCTATAAACGGCACGACACCAAAAAAAAAAGCAACAATTCTTATAGAACCGAACATTATCCTTTTCCAAAAGTGATTATTGTGTAAGAAATAGAACTGAATACCGCCAAAATGTCGTAAATGGTAAATGGTGTAATAACGCAGCCATAATTGTGTGGCCCAGTTTATACCGCGCTGAAAGCACGTAGCGCCACGCGGTACTAGGAACGTGCCTAGATCGTGGCTAATCTTGCTACAAATGTCCCCCAACCAGAACTAGGTTACACAGTCTTCATTTCATGGCTAATGATATAAATAATAGGCTTAGTTCAATTTGTACATGATTATAAGTATACCTATGAAGGTTGTTTTTAGGGATCCGTATCCAAAGGAAAACCCAGGTACCTTATATTTTTAAGACTCGCTCTCCGTCTGTCTGTCAGCAGGCTGTTTCTCATGATCCATGATAGCTAGACAGTTGAAGTTTTCACAGATGATTTCTGTTGCCGCTAACAACAAATAAAAAATAGCAGAATAATATAATCGAAGAGGGGTTCCATAAAATAAACGTGACTTTGCTTGCTGTTTTTGACAGATAGTACGGAACCCTTCGTGCGCAAGTTCGAATTGAACTTGGCCGGTTTTTATGGTTTGTAGAAGTAGGTGATGAGCACCCAGGTGGTGAGTGACAACTGCCGCCCATAAATTTTAATCAATTGCAGTTTGGTTTAAAATTCTACCTAAAGATAACCACAAACGCTTTAGTAACGACGAGGAATAAATTGACCGCTTTGTATAAGTTTTTCCTTATAGACCTGGATGTGGTGGTAGTGCCTTCGAATACATAAGATTCTATCATTTAAACACTATTATATGAACGCATTTTTATAGCTAATCGAATCAGACTAGTATTCTTAATACCTATGGTTACGATTATTATCCAGATTCATTCACAGCTACGTTTATAACATATTGTATGTGTAACATAGATATTTTGTTAAACATTATTATTTATAAAAAAAGAAATGCCGCTTTTTTCGTTGGGTAGAAGTAGTAACCGAGCAAGAAGTCAAATTGATGGTAAGAGATCACTGCCGACCATGGACATATGTAAGCGACTTCATATAGAACAGGGGTTCTATCTGAAGCCCATTATATATGTCTAAGTCAGCAGCTGGCGAGAAACTGACATTAAGTACAGTTTATGGGGAAATTA
>DWNE01008633.1:0-11402 GCA_018249875.1 Cecropterus toxeus | reverse complement strand
TAATACGCACATAATTTCAGAAAAATCAGTGGTGCGTGCTTGGGATTCGAACCCCGGATCCTCGATTGAGAGGCCGAAATTCAACCATTAGGCTATCACTGTTTTTACTTTATAATATTACTAAGACTCAATTCAATCACTCGAGCGCCGTCGAAAGTTTTGTAATTTATAATGTACATTATAAATTTCAGTTAATTGTTGAAGGTACGTAAACTGATTCGGGATTATTTGAGGTAAGCGAGTTCAGAAGGAGGTTACGTCCACAGGTAAAATAATACGGCTTTCTACGCTTAATTCTAGTAGGCTTTATTAGGATTTCTTTTTTTTATTAGATTGAAGTAACAAACGAGCATGCAGTCCACCTGATGGTAAGTCGCCCAAAGTGTCGCCCATGGACATCTGTAAACAAATTCACATTCAACTGGGGTCCTATCTAAAGTCGATAACAGATGCGTTGCTTCGTCGTTTCATATAAAAGTTAACCGGCAACCACACCCTTCCACCGAAACCAAGAACTGCTTCACGCTAGAAATAGTTGTGGCGGTGGTACTTCCTCGGTCGAACTACATTGGTTCTACCACCTGGATACCACTTAAAAATACCTCTAAAAATACCTAAATAACTGGGTTGGGAATTGTGTGATTTGTGCTGACTTGATTGGCGACAGAGATCACTTTGCATCAGGCTAACTATGACATATTCATTTGCTAAGATTGTTACTAAAAAAAATACGTTGTTTTCAAAACTAGCAATTTCAAACAACAGCACCGTACGCCCGCTTACATGCATTTCCAAAAAAGTGCCGACGTTTCAAAATAGTGCATGCCTGGCGGAAAGGACTCTTGTTCCCACCCTTGTCTGTAGGGCAGACGTAAGGGGAAACGTTACGCACTAATTACCCTTTGTTTTGACACGGGGGCGACAATTTTAAGGTCCTAGATTTTGACACGAACAATCTTTCGACTTTTTTGTGTGGCAGAAAGCGCAAGTTGTGATTTTGCTAATGTGTAGGCATTAACGGAACATATACACTTTACATATATAGTCTTTACAAAAAAATAATGAAAGTAATCACTGACTTTTCCGTGTATTACATTGATCGAAAAAGTCTGCACTCTGATTATATCTGCAGGTTCCTTCTTTGAAATAAAATGAAATTTATTTATTTTATATAGGCCTAATGGCACTTACAAATTGTCATTTACATTTTTTTCTTTCACTACCTACGAAATACGCCATGACATTGGGCTCTTTAAGGAAGTTGCAAAAATTTCTCTTTCAACCGGCGATACATTGGCGAGGTCTGATGATGAAGATGTCCATAGAGACCGTTCCATCAGAAAGCCCGTCGTATAAAAAGGTATCCGTTGTCATCTACAGTGCTGTGGAACCGGAAACTCGTATGTGAGCTATTAACACTTGTACGAGTATGTGCGTGTACAATTTTAAATATTTAATTAATTTATCATTGTTATTTTGTAATGTCAATTAATATGTTTTTTTTTACGTTTTCCGTATGCATTGTTGTTTGCGCCTATAATTAGGGTAACATTTGTCATGTAACATGTAAGATATTGTACACTTTCTCATTGTTGATGTATTCCTTGTTGGTGCAACATTAAAAATAAATAAATAAATTGCTATCCCGAATGGCTCACGAGTGCCAAGCATTAACCATTAAAAATTCTCAAAAGCTCTCATGATTCTGATACTTTCTTCCAAAATTTAAATCACAACGTTGTCAGAAATGCATAACCATTTTTTTCTTTTTTATATGTTGGTAATGAAAAGTGACGACGCGTACAAAACAGGCGTATGCCTAATAGAAAGAGCCCTTCTCTCCCACCCTTACCCTTGTCTGGAGGGGTAGATTGGTGAAAAGGGGAAACATTACGCACTAATTACCCTCGTAGCTTACCCGCGCGAACTCACAAAACATTGCCTCTGGGCGCGCGATTTAGATCTAGATCTCAACGGAAATATACTGGTGGGACGTAGCTACCGAGTATTAGGCGTCTATTAATCATATCTCACAGTTGAAACAATGTTTAAGATTAATGAAATTTAAGTAGCAAACGCGAGGAGTCCACGCGATTGTATGTGGTCGCAGCCGCCTACAGTCATTTGTGATCAACTTTACATAGTAATAAGGGAAGACCAGAAACGGAGGCATTACTACTCAAGACTATATGAGGAAGGTTAGTTGCCAGGTCAGCGTAGATGTCAATCCTACTCCTGAAAACCTTGCGCTACTTATTTAGCATCAATTATCACATTCATGTATCAAACGAGCATGCAGCCCTCCTGATGGTAAGTAGTCACTGTCACCCATGGACATCTTTAAGCAACTAACATAGAACAGGGGTACTATCTGAAGTTGATCACAGATGCATTGCTACTCCCGAGGACTGAGATGATCGCCTCCTATATAAGTGAGCCGGGAAACACGCTTCCACCGAAACGCAAAAACTGCTTCACGCAGTGAAGAAATAGGTGTGGCGGTCGTAACTCTTCGGTCGAACTACTACACTGGTTCAATCAAGTAATAAAGGTGCCAGGTGGTACATTTTTTTTTTATTAAAAAAAGATGCTTTCTACACTCATAGCCCCACACTAGGATTTTCTTTTGTGTCGTGGGTGCGCCATGGACACACAAAGACCAATACACAAACACCCAGACCCAGAGCAGAAATCTGAACTCATCATTCATATCTCTGTCTGGCCGGGAATCGAACCCGGGGCCCACTGCGCGTCAGACCGGTATGATGACCATTCGGCCACGCGGGTCGTCAAAACTGATACGGACTTTTCGGAAAGGAACATAAAAATTTAAATTCGTATTTGCCGCCAAAAGTTTGCTATTTCTTAGATTATCTTTTTATTTAAAATGGAAATATGGAAGTCTGAAACTGAGTGTAGTGGCGCCACTAATATAGTCTCCATTTTTAAATAGTGCAAAATATCGAAATCAAAAATAGACTAGACTGACCAGTTAAATACGCTACGCGCCAGTGAAACGCAAAATTTCATGTAAATCGAAACAGTGGTTCTCGCGTACTTGGGTAACAGACAGATGAACACCATCTCATTTTTATATATTGGTATAAATAATACGTAAGTTACCATGATAAAGTAACCTTGATCTACGGACCGCGATGTACTTTGTACAGATTTCATAATCTACGTAATAACAAGCAAGTTACCAGTCAGGTGGATTTAAAATATGTCGCGTAGGTTGTAATAATCATTAAATGTAAGCGACTACTACTTAACACTTTCGTCTGCGGGCGTTTTCGTAATTAAGTCCTACGCTCCGCCTACTAGCCCCGAACATCCCTTTAAATGTCGTAATTCCATAAGTATTGTGTCTAGTATGGAGTCTAATTGTGAGGTGCGATGAATTACTGCTTAATGTATGTACTTAGTAACTTATTGAAAAAGAAATCGATTTGTTTTTTTTTGTATGCGTACCGTTTTGTAACCGTTAAGTAGATTATTACAAAAATATACATATATATATACATAATTTAACACTCTCATCTTACTAAAAATATTCATAAAATTTTTCGTCTTTGACTCATAAAATATGTTTATTTTTTCACTATTCGATTACATGTAACATATCTGTCTTGATCTTTTGCAGTAGCAAAACGGATTATGAGAGCTCAGACCCTAGTTATGTACTACAGACCAAGATTTACCATCCACTATCTAGTTACATCTTCGGACCCTCGTTACCAAGTCTAATCTTTTTGATTTGTCAAAACGAATCTTATGTGCCGTTCAGCTCCTAGCTTCATCATCAGATCCTTGTTACCATACCAATATACCTACATAACCTCAAATCCGAGGGCTTTACAGTAGCCGCTGAAGAGTTTTACTATTCACCTCCTGGGAATAACACCATATGCAACCGTTACAAACTACTGGGATGATCAAATTGGAATTGTCACATCACATGAACGAGAGGTTTTTGCCAATATCCACAAAAGAGTTCCAGTAAACACTGCTAGTTTGAAAGGTTAGACAAGGTAGACATCCTTATCCCAGGCGTTTCTATTTAGTCATTAGCAACGCATCTGTGACCAACCTCGATAAGATAAATCTTATCAGGAGCTGATTACTGATGTCAATGGGCAGCACTGGCCAATTATCACTTGCTGTCCATTTCGCAATCACAGCAAGGTGAATCTGAAAATCATAATATAAATGAGGACGCTTCCTAATATTATATCATGTAATAAAGTATGTATAGTGATATACATTTAATATGCATGAGTCAGAAACGCAAAAAATATTTTTGGTAACTAGAAGTAGGTTAACACTCTCTTGATAGCAAAATAAAAACTTTTAACACGTACGCAGCCTCACGATTTATACACTGTAGCACCCGGCGCTAATATTAAATTCGAAAAGCGTTGCTTAGCGTGTGTAATGTTTTGTAAAACTCGCAAAATTAAAACGAAGGTCAAGGCGGTATAGTTTTTGCAACGCTGCCATTATATTAACCAAAGTTAATTGGCTTGAGACTAAAATCTAAAACGCATGCATTTTCAGCGAACCAGTACGAAATGAATAAGTGCTGAAACCGCGCGCTTCGATTCAGTATAAACACAGAGTGGAATCGGTATCGTAAACTATTTGCCATTTCCAGGAATAGCGTCGATCGTGTTTATATTCGTCGTCGAAAGTTCCCCCGTTGTGTTCACCACGCGCTCAATTGATGCGGGAGGGAGACGCATTACAATTAACTTGCGCTAATAATAATTGTCATACATTGGATGAGACCAGTCATACGCACTCATTTTTCTCTTGCCGGCTTAGCAATTGACACAGTCCATTATGCTAATCCCGCTTAGTTTGAAGCGAACTCCGCGTTGTGTTGCACGTAAACAATGCATTTCTCAATATGTGGAAGTAATGTGAGAAAGTTTTATAGCGGTGTGAGTGTCCGTGTGTTACGATGCAGTTTACGCTCGTGATCGTCGTGAACAAAGTCAAGCTATGTCCGGTTACAGAGGAGCCGCTCAAGCAAATAGGTGCGATATTGTTATCAGCGATAGATACGTCCAAATATTTGCTATTTGCGATTAAACAACTATTTGTTACTTATCTTGCGACAAGTTGACGATACCTTCGCAAGGTCAGTAAGGGTTGCGAACTTTAAGGATGTTTACCATGTTCTTCTAATATTTACTTAACGATAGGTATTTGAAATATAACTTTCCCAGTACAAAAAACTTTCCCGACAATAATGAAATATAAATACATTAAAAAATAATAATGTACGAAAATTAATATCGATATGACAACTACATAATAGAACAAAATTAATGATTTTGATATTCAACAATCTATCAGTTCCAAGTGAAAGTTTAATTTAAAACAGGGCAACGTCTAGCCTTCTGTACATTTAGTTTTATTTCTATTGCTTGTGCAAATGTTAATTTTCGTTTCATCTTAGTTACTTGTATAAAAAACGATGTTTTTCTCACGTTAAACATTTTACTATGCATAAACTTAATTAATTAATGTGCGTGTAAAACAACTATAGGCCTATGCTTACCTATGCAAGAACGTCTTCTAAATTGTTTGTTTTATTAAAACCTACGATTCTATAGATACTGATATATAATTAAAAAATATATACTCCTACAACTGTTACTACTAACTATCAAATATAATAACAAATATAATCAAAATAAATGTTGGTTTAGTACAGAGTTTTTGAGTCGGCGCTCAACATGATTTATCTTTCGATGGATCACGACTCAAACTGTGTCCAATACGAGCGCCTTCAAAAGTATGTACCAAACCAACATTTGATTAAATTATTTTTAAGTATTAGAAAATACATACAACGGAACACAGAACCGCGTCCTTTTTCGGAGTCAGTTAAAAACTGACGATCCTCGTTGCATAATGATGACTATATGTAAGGTTCGATCTCCTGGCGAATAAATTAAAAAAATCTATATTACGATGGCGTAAAGCATCTGCTTGACTGGGTATCATAGTATGCTTTACGTAATTGTTTATTTATTTTTGTATATTGGCAAGATGAACATTATAAGTGTCTGAAATAATGTCATACAACAATTTCTATCACTATTCTAGATGCGTATTATAATTTATATCAAGACAGTACGTACTAAATGGTCTACATTTTACTGCAGGTAGAAAATAATGCATCCTATCGTCCTATTAAGTCATTACGTACCAGTCTGTTGTAAACTTTATTTTGTCTGTACGTACATATATTTAACCGAATTGAACCCCGAAATTAAAGGGGGAAAACAGGTAAAGAAATTTATTTCGCATTAATTTGATACATGTTTACATGAAATACTAGTCATTGCGGTTAAAACGTTTCATAGTATTAGTCAACACTGGATTTCCATATAAAAAACTTGGGCGTCATAGACAACTGGACAAAATAAGGAATATATATATAATATTGACCGCGTATAAAACTATGACGTTTTTAATAAAAATCTGTCATTTTAAATGTAAATAATAAGTAAAAAAAGTACTACGATAATTTTGAACACCACTTAATGTTTCCAATTTCCCACCCATTATCATTTTTACAGTCTTTTTTACCTTGGTAGTAGGTGCCTCAGAATAAGGAGAGTTAAGACAGTACTCGGCTGTCTAACGTGATGTGTAACTTGAATGAGTATGCTTCTCACACTGTAGCGATAAAACTGCAGTATGATAAGACCATTTTTTAACACATCTTAATTTTCGTATTGAAATAGTTATCGTACTAGGAACGACTTTACTGAGACTATTTATTTTTCATCCAAAGGGACTAAGGAGTTCTTAGTCCTGAGAAAATATTGCCGAGAATTTGGTTACATACTCATATGTGTACAATGCCATAACGTTATAGAATTCTCCAGTTCTTTATGCTTCTTGAAAGCTTTGCGAAAGTGGTAGAACTCTGTGGTTCGACTCCAGGAGGATCACCGCCAACCTATTTCTTCCTAATAACAGCGGTGTAATGCTGCTGTGTGTTTGTCTGAAGAGTGTGATAAGGGAGACATACTCATCGAAGCGTTCCAACTTAGTCCTCAACAGTAGCAGCGTATCTGTTATCAACCTAAGGTTATTCTCATCTTATCTGGGCTTGACTACAGATTTCCTTGGGCGGCAGTGGCCACTTACCATCAGGTGTACTGCATACTGCTGCTACTTATGTATTATAAAAAGAAGTTTAAGTCCCTTCCAATGACGACGTCAAAACCATAACATATAACCACGATCTAAGAATAGATTGCATTGAATGCACATAACGCTTGAGTACTAAGTACAAAGAAAATTAGGACGCATGCAGTACAAGAATCGTGTTGGCCGCATAACTTCCCATGCCCAATTGTTTGCCTGCAACGCCCTATTTGTTGCATTCTTATCTCAGACTTGCAATTGCCGGTATGAATCATAAGATAAAGCCCAGAGGTACCCAACCTACGTTTCGAAGAATTCATTCATCCGGCTTGCTATTAATAAACACAGTTAATAGTACTAATTTAGTAGCTGCTGACGTTTGAAGTTAGTAATGATAAACATCGTTTAAGTAATATTATATTAAATTAAATAATATAATAAAGAAAATTCAAGCGATCGGAATTCAAATATAAGTTTTTGTATCTTTTAAATATAATTCAATAACAAAGTTATTGGTTAAAGTTTTAAAGTGATAAAGCCGATCGTAATTCAACGGCTTCACAGTCACATCAAATTTAGCCATTTTACAGCAATGTCAAGCATGATGTTTACGTTTGAAGCATGTAAGCAGAGAGATACACAAACATAAAGTATTCGTAAATCAAGTAAATCTTTAAAAAGTATGTGAGCCATGAGCTACAAGGTTGAGAATCACAGTTACAGGCGGTTCAAACAATGAGCGTGTGAGTGACGGGGCGTGCAGGGCGGCGGCTCTGATCTCGACCCACTGCGATACCGAGATCAGCGATAGCCATTCGGTACTGACCGTACATAAATCGACCAGCGTTATGGACCTGCAATTTCGCTCTTTCTGTTTACACTGCCCACAGGTTAGTGTACCATCTAATCGGGTTATCGCGCAACCAACTGCTGTATTAACTCGGTTTTGTAGTCTACATATCTATCATCCAATCTCGTATTGGTACATAGGTTTCGAGCGGTTAGTTTCGCTTGTTTTTGCACGGTTCTTTCTACGTGTCGCAACGATAAGGTCACATAATTGAAATGAAAATACAATTGTGAAATTGTCATTGTCTATTTTATTGTTGCAATGTAATTGAACACACCTAAACATAGGATGATAAACGACTGTTGCACAGTTGAGTTCTACGACCTTTAAACAATAACTTTCTTCTTATTTGATTCGTTCACTTGAAGGACGTCTTAACAAATCCAAGAGATCAATCTGGACAACACAACTACAACAAATAAATCGATACTTTAGTTTTAATTTATGTAATGTTTTAGTATTTTCAATACCTTGTTTAAACAAGTGTTTCAGCAAATTTATACTATTATTGTACCTATAATATTTTTTAATTATTTATTAAAAAAAAGTGACATATGTCGTTATTAGAAAGATACAAAAAAATCTTAATTTGCTTACTCTGACAGGTTTATAATTAATTATTTAGAGCCAATTTCGACCTCGGGCGCACTTACAGCTAGTTAACGATGTATCTCGACACAAAATTAAGAGACACTCTCGCACTCTTATCTATTATTTTTCATGTTTGTTGCCTAAATAAACTGGTTCAGCAATCATTCACCACATCTAAATCTAAATATGTGTAATAAATCAGATAATTTACAGTAGTTACGATAAAAACACAAAGGTCGAATATCTTATAATCTTCACGGATACATCTACATGCACAAACAAGCCATCAACGTTTAAAGTATTAGACGATGCTATCTCTGACAACGTTATTATGATTTACGAGTCACCCAGCTATCAGCGCTGACGGCTCTAGCAGACATGCTACTTTTAGCATCGGCCATTCGCATTTTGGCGATTGTCTCGATGCTGCATCACGTATTGGCAACTTTTTGCGTTCTGTCGCTGAATCAAAAACGTGCGTTTTAGGGGACTACATGAATGATGCATCGCGTTATTCGTGTCCAATAGCTGTGTCGAACGACTAAAAGTAGCTGCGCCGACTGACTAAAAGTAGCTGCGATCGCTGTTAAACTTTTGGGAGATTTTTGACGTTTGGCGGCTGCATCTAGCTGTTCTTAAAAGTAGCCAGTCTGTTGCGACCCTAAGAGGAGATCGGCGTTGTTCAGGATGCGGACATCTTAATTCAACGTGCTCGATACGTTGACAGATACAAATGCTGCCACCGCTGTACGCCGTGTTCCGAGTTATCTTGCAAATACATTATCTGTGTCAATTTCTGTGTACCTCTGTAACGTTTCTTTCAACTCTTTCCGTCGCACAAATTTGGGCTTCTGCAATGCAACTATAGTCTTATTTTAAAGTTAGGTCATAGTCAAGTAATAGAATTTAACTAACTATACATTTAATATATGTACGAATATTTATTACATTACTTGTCTCATGAAGATATACGTTTCTAAAGGAATAACTATTAAATTCATGAAGTATGATATAAAATCTATTTCAGTAAAACTTAATATTTTTTTTATTTACTTGTCATACAAAAATATAATTATAACCAAAAATTGTTTAATAAAGTAGAAAGACCACAAAACCACATGCGTTCGTACTTGTTTTAATTCATTGGAATCTCAAGTTATCTGTTTAAGTAACTTTAGGTTGAATGAAAAAAATAAGTGGTTCGTGTTACAGATAAAGTTATTTTTAACCACAACCAAAGTTGTTTTATGAATTACGTTTAACCTCCATAACCGATTCGTTTCAGTTGTTAACTGTTAAACTTTTCCCACGTAATACTTTATACTTCAAATGTTATAAGTAAACAATAATGTTTTACAAATCAATCGAAGCACGTGAACGGCATCTGTAATATGTTTGTTCGAGATAACGAGCGAGCTAATTTTAGTAAACATAATTAATATTGTATACCCGAAGTAAACAGAAAAATATATGTCGGTAACTTATTTAAACCATTATGGGGTCGTCAGCCCTGTTTGTCTTGTCTTGCCGAATCAAACAGCAACTATACATCAGCGTTGAGCTTGTGTGTGTTAACATATAACTGTATGACACCGGCAAGAGTACACATGTCCGCGTTATAAGAAACGCTCGTGTTTAGTGATACGAACCGCGGTATTGTGCATGCATGTGTACAGTGTACAGATCGTTAATATGATCTTGGAAATTGTTGATTATGTAACAGTTAGTTGTTAATGAGTTTGCGCTGGAATGATAGTGTACGTGTGACGTGACGTGAAATGTACAGAGAAAGTGAAGCAATGAAGTTTTCTAGGAAGTCTGATAGCAGAATATCTAAGTTTAAACACAAATTAATAAAGAAATGCCGGACGAGTACGTTCCATTATGTTTTTTTACGTAATTTATATAGAAACGAGGCGATTATTTTAACTTCAAGCCAATTGTTTCAACGATTCAGAGCTCATGTTTAAAAAGTGATTCCCAAGTTTAAATGTCACGTATTATTGCAAATAGATCTTGATCGACATTCTATATAGGACAAATCCGAATTTGCAAAATGTTGAATAAAATTTTAAGGTTGATACAACGTGGTTGAAATCCGAAAAACGTGGTCGCCTTGCCACCTACGTTAGTAACTTCAAGGTCTGCTATTTTATACTCGTACGAGTGGAAGCAAAAAATATCATGAAATAACTTTGAATCATCTTTTTTGAGTACAGCCGTTTGGTTTAGTCATTATATTTTACACTAATACGATATTCTATGAAAAATATAATACTTTTTGTTACTTTTAACCCATATATTATAATCTTATTATTAAGGAATTAGATAAGAATATTAGATACTCCACCATGCTTGCTTACGTATAAATTATTTTAAAACTACCAAAATATGCATTAAACAAAGTAAAATCCGAAAATATGTAGCAATACACGTACTAAAAGTATTTCATTGTATGTTTATTTATTGCAAATATTTACTTTTAATACTTAGCACTCAAGGACGTCTACAAATTGAAACTTGGGTGAGTTTAATTACTTACTCTATTATTATTTAATTTGATATGTATTGTATGACCGCCGCTTTACATATATTTACTTAGCAAATATAAATTTTATTGAATAAATATAGTCACATATATATGCTAGAGCAAATATGTATTATAATTTTTAGCTTGAAATGAAATGAAATATCTTTATTTTGTATAGGCCTACGGGGGCACTTACAAATTGTCATTTACAATATTTTTTCTTACACTACCACCGGATCGGAAAATGACCTCAACTGAGAA